>JAMXBB010000001.1:145310181-145441336 GCA_024138015.1 Lumnitzera littorea
CGGGAAATCAGAATGTAAAGAGGATTCAAGATAGACTTACGGACCCAATTCTACCCCAACAATGCTGATAGGGATGCTCGGGCTAGGTTGAGACGATTATTGCATAAGGCATCCATCAAAATGTATTTATAGGAATTCTCAGAATTGTTGTTGAAGATTTTTGACATGATAGATAAGGATGTCATGTTCGCTTTCTGCGATGGCCTATAAGAGTGGGCTTAAACAGAGCTAGAGAGACAAGGACTTTAGATTTTAGCCTAAGCCATAGCTATAGCTAAGAGCCTCATAGAGTTTAAGTTGACGAAACAAACCTAGAGGAACGTAATGAAGGTTAGCCATAGAAGAGGTGGGGGAGCACGAAAGGAAGGAGATATAAGCCTGGGGGGGTAAGATAAAAACCTAACCCAGAAGGATAAGCCTCCGATGGAAGAGAAGGAATATCTTAAGAGGAAACCATTATGCTTTATGTGTGGGGGGATACACAAGTTAAGGGATTGTCCCATCCGAAATAAGCTGGTGGTTGTAGTTGCATCGAAGGAAGAAAAAGGAGGCCCAATCCAATCATAAGTTTAGAGTGTTGAAGTGGTTAGGCTCAATATAGAGTAAGCCTCCCAAGGAGGCTTGAAGTTTGATGTGTGTGGAAGTGATTGTGGCTGGTCGAAGGATGAATGCCTTGATAGATACAGGAGCAACCAATATATTTATTTCTTAAGCGGCTAACAAGTTGGGCCTTAAGATCTAAAGGTGTAAGGGAAAGCTGAAAACTATGAACTTAGAGGAAGTCTCTACAATAGGTATGATCTATGATGTCAACTCTCGATTGGGCTAATGGAGAGGAAAGGTAAAGCTAGAGATGATCCCCTCGAATGACTATGAATTGGTCATTAGCATGGACTTCTTTGATCCGGTATGTGCTCAAATTATCCCATTAACAAACTGCATTGTGATTATGGATGAGAGGTAACAATGTGTAATGCTGGTCAACCATAATCGTGGTTGAACCTAAGAGCTTTTATGTTCTATGTAGGATGCTAATGAACTACAAGCACAAGGAGTACTCAAAGCAAATACTCAACCCGAGGAGAGGCTTAAAACGTAACTACCTAGGGGAGAGGTGGAATTAAAGAAGGAAGAGCTTTAGGGATGGAGGAGGATGCTTCAACCTAAAGGGTAGGAGATTTTGAACTTAGGGGAATGCTTGAGATGATTAAGGAAAGCCTAGCCCAAGATCCTCAGGCTAGATTGGTGTTAGAGCAGGGAAGCTAAATAAAGAAGTATTGGATGGAAGATGGGCTACTCTACAAGAAATGAAGAAGAATACACGTTCTTGATCATAAAACCTTCGATTGAAGATCTTGGAGAGGAATCATAACCCTAATGACTTCAGTCATCCAAATCTCTACCAAACACTGGCCATAGTAGGGGATAAGTTCCGTAAATTGAAGATGTTAGAAGATATAGAGGCCTTTGTGGAAACTTATGTAGTGTGCCGGCTTGAGAGACAGGAGACCTTGGGAGCAATAAGGAAGAAGTTTATTCAAGGTATACAGCAAGAAGGCGGAAGAGAAGTAGAGAAGATCCAATAAGGGCGCTGAATAAGGTGCCCGAGCCAACTTTTTGGCCTAGAGTACTTAGTGAAATGAAATGATTTACCTTAGAGTGAAGCAACTTAGGAAAACACTGTGGCTTATGCCCGCTTCAAACATCTAGTAGAGGAGTTCTCTAAGGAGTGAAAGGCAATGGGGACATCGCTGGTTTAGGTAGGGGCGAATATCACAAGCTATTTCTTCGAACCCATTTTTTTCACTTTTGTACATTATATAAAAAGGTCCATTATATGTAAAGCTTACGACTAAAGTCTAATCCACTCTTTGGAATGTTGTAGAAGTATTCGGGTATATTAAACCTTGTAGATGGGAATAGGTAGATTAGGGTTTGTGAGAATGTATAATAGCCATTAAATTGATTAGATCTTGGCCATCTAATGATGGAGGCCCCTTATATTCAAGGGGGGTAATCCCTTCATTTGTAAATTATCTATAAATATAAGCATATTCTTACTTGAGTATTTCTCTCTTCTCTCGAAATAAGTGTACCCTTGTGAGTGTTGGTATAGAAGGATAACTTAACCTCTCTCGAGAGCGTCTGGAGAGTTTAAGTACCGCATTTGAAAGTTAATAAAACACTTGTCATGTGATGCTAAAGTTTGACATAAGGGTTGCACTTTAGGCCATCATCAATAGAGTTAACCCTTTTAGTTAGTTTGAGGCCATCGTCGTTAACTGCCTCCGAGACTCTCGACAAATTCATGAGGATGGCAAAGAAGTATGTTGCCTAAGAGGATGCCATCCAAGCCAGGCTTAAGACCAATAGCTACAACAGATGAAGCTCGGTTAAGGACCACCTTGGCTCCCAAGAAGATTGACCATCCTATTCAAGGAGAGATTGCTTGTAGGGTTAGAAGTAAAATTTTGCTTACTATATCAGCTATACTCTTCTCAACGGCCCTCTAAGCGAAGTCCTTTATGAGACGTTGATGGCTCTTGAACCCTCCTCAAGTTTGGGAGACACCAAAAGTTGTAGAATCGAGTAAGTTCTACGACTACCATAATGTGCATAGGCACAACACTTATGAGTGTCATAACTTGAAGAACGCAATCTAAGGTGTCGTGTGCAAGGGTCGTTTATAGTACAACAAATCAAAAAGGAGTACAAAGCAAAGGGAGAGGCCATGATGAAGTATCTCTAAGTAGTGCAAGATCTCGCCTCAGGATTCATCTCTTGGAATATCAACAATATTCCTTAAGTAGAGAACTCCAAGGCTTACAGACTATCGAAGCTTGCATCTACAGCCATGCAACTACTCTATAAGAATGATAAGTTGATCTTCCTAAAGTACGTACCTAAGCACACAGTCGAAGAGCAATAGCATGAAGTACTAGAAATCCGAGCCTCATCTATAGAGCCTTGCTGGATAGATCCGATCCTTGATTATCTCAAGATAAGGACGTTTCTTGAAGATAAAGGCGAAGCTAAGAGGCTTACCTACAACGTGATAAATTACACCATCATTGATAACTTCCTTTACCGTTGTAGGCACAATGTTTCACTTCTTCGATTTCTTAAACTCAAAGAAGGCATCCATACCCTCAAAGAGTTGTACACCGGGGTCTACAACAATCACATCCATGCCTAAGTGCTCTATATTTGAGCTCTTTACCTCAACTACTATTGGTCGAAAATGAAGGAAGATGCAAAGGTTATGGTGCAAAAATTTCATAAGTGCTAGAAGCATGTGCTTGTAAGCTACGCTTTAAGTATCGAGCTCCATCCTATGATGAGCCCATGGCCATTTGCCTAGTAGGATGCTTCCCCAAAGCGTTTAGAGGTTGTCGGTTCATCTTGGTGGCCATAGATTACTTTACTAAGTAGGTTAAGGCTAAAGTAGTTGTGAGTACATAGCTAAGGTAGCTGAAAGTTTCATCCTCACTAAATTCAAGGTATCATATGCCTTCATCACAGACAATAGCAAGCAATTCGACAATGCTAAGTTTAAGAAGTTCTATGAGAAACACCACATCAAAGTCCATTTCTCCTTGATAGCTTACCCTAAGACCAGTAGGTCGCAATGGCTAAGTTTAAGCCATCAACAAGATAATCCTTGATAGCTTGAAAAAGAGAGTGAAGAGAGCAAAGGGGAAGTGGTTGACAAGCTCCTGACCATTCTTTAGGGGTATTGAACAATTCACAAAGCATCCACTAGAAAGACTCCATTTCACCTTACCTTTAGCTTTAAAGCCATATTACCCATTAAGCTAGAGTTGTAAACGAGCACGGTTTAAAACTTCGATGTTAACACAAACTGAACGGACTTTTAAGTGAGCCTCAATACTATCGATAAGGTGCATGACTTTGCCAGGGCTCGAATAGCTACTTATTAGCAATAGGTGGCCCGGTACTACAGCAAGAATGTTAAGCACAAGGTGTTTCAAATCGAAGACCTAATGCATCATAAGTTATAGGCCACGGACTTTCACTAAGGGTAAGGAAAGCTTGTACAAAACTAAGAGAGCACCGTATGAGTGAGGGATTGACGCAAGTAACAAAACTTACAAATTAGAGACCTTCGATGGGCAATTCATCCCGAAGACATGAAATGCCGACAACTTAAGGCCCTAATTTTTGTAAAGTGTCATGAAGAGTTCGATGTACATGTAAATGTCTATGAAAGTAATAAAAGGTGAGTTCCTATACTTTTCTACTCTTCTCTCTCTCTCTACTTTAAAAACTTATTTACAGGTTGATCACCATTGAGCTTGACCCTTCGTTAGTACTAATACCTAAGGGAAGAAAGGTCTCGGTACAGTCGAGTTAATGTATATCGTCGACACCTAGGCACTTTCACTAGTCCATACACCTAAGAGTCTTAAGCCTCAAGTACATCGAATTTAATCCAATGTTATCAAATTTGAGTTAACCTCTATGGTTTAAGGTTCAACCCTATTTGATTTTGATTTAACTTCTAGTTGAACCCGATTTTCCCCTTAATTTTTTACCCTCTCACATGTCTAAGTCAATCACTCAATTTGGGTATGGCAACACAGGTTGAATCACATCCTTGGCTACTCAGAAACCTACAAGGACTTAGTGCTTCGAACTAAGTATGAATTGGTCGAGAAGCCCAGGAGCCCTTCCTACAATACTCCTCGGCAAAGTAGCTTTATTAAGCATACTCAAACACTTTGAAATAAAATTCTAATTGAAGTTCAAGGAATCATATTGGCACAAGGAGGCATGAACAACCTAGTTGAGATGCTACCACTTCAAGCACTAATGTAACTTAAAGTCTTAGCGACCTACCTAAACTCACTTGAATCCCTTCAGTCTCACAAGTGTTCAAATACCTAAGCCTACATCAACATTTGGGAAAATAAACTTGAAATAAAGTAAAGCACAAGAAGGCAACACAACTTAGAAACCAAAAACAACTTTATTTATTCATGGGATTTGTACAAGGCTTTAAAGGTTAGGACGCTGACCCTTAGTATAACAAAAAAGAAAGAAAAAATAGAATTGTACAATAGAAGGGACAAAAAAAAAAAATGAACGAGAAGATTTTAACGGTCCTCATCTTGGTCCCTAGCTTGGTCTTTATGGTTGCCCTCAGCAACAGACTCTCTAAAGTCTTTAGTGGACTCACCGATCCCCTTATCTAACCATGAGAGGAAAGTCAGGTTGAGGGATAGATACTTCTGTTGAACCTCTAGCTTCACCATCCTCCTTTCTTTGAACTCGCCTTAAGCAGCTGCATCCTTGACAGTAAGCTCAGAAGTGATCTCCTCAAAGATCTACTGCATAGCCTCGGACATCAGGTCTTGACCATCCTTCAGCTCGGCTTCCCGATCTTAGAGCTTAGTTTAAGCCTCCTCTAGATCCTTCTTACTCTCCTTTTCCTCCCTCCTCATCTCGGTTAGCTCATGTTCGTGAGCATTTGCTATAGCCTTGAACTCCATAGCACTCTTCTTTGCGTCTTTAGCATTAGTCTTCATACGAGCTGCCTCATCGACCAGCTTCATATTCTCCTGTTGGAGGTAGCCACGGGAGGAGATGAAGTTGTTGTCCTTTTCTTCTTCTCCTTGACCTCTTACCTAAGGCTAAAGACTTGCCCGTCCAGCTGGCTAATCCTCTTATAAATCGCCTGCAACAAAAAAGTAGAGTTAACTACAAGCATTCTACAACACTTAAAAGAAAAGAGATAAAGCCAAGAACAAAGGGACATAACCCTTAGAGAATCCTACGGCAATGTGAAAAAGTGTACTCTTAGATCGCCATGGCCCCTCGTAGCTTCCTAGTGCTAAGGTAGCTCATCTTACAAAAGAGCTTAGGGAGGTCTTGACTCACTGAAAACATAATAATGTGAACTGACAAGTGTATCAGGTCGTGGAAGTAATACTAACGGTGAGTCAAGGTCATATTCCATAAAGAGTGAGGTGCTAAGTACTAAATTATCTAAGTTTTTCCCTAAACTATCAATAATTGAATTAAAAGCAAGTGAAAGCTAAATAAGAAGATGAACACTAAACCAAATGTTCTAGCTGTATTGTGAGGATCTCGGGTTTAGGAGATAAAGAGATTAACTTGGGATTCATAAATCTATTCTCATTTGAATCGATGGGATATCTTAAATCGATATTCGAAATTGACTATAAGGGATTTAACTAAACTCGTTAGAACTTGCCCACCTCTTGGAGTAGCGGAATTCTAATTATAGCATAAATTTACCTGTTAAGGCAATTTATCTGTAATTATCTAGTAAATAATAATCCATTCACACCAAATTTATTATTCTAATTAGAAATATGGTTTAAGCATGTCCCCATAACTTGAACCATACTTTCAACCGCATTAAGTGCATGAGTTCATAAATTTAATTAAAACCCGCATATCCCTATGACTAGTTTTTTCATAAATTCAAGTTATGTTCAGCATGAGTTATCGAAACCTTCCTAGACATTCTACAGCTCTATCTAGCTAATGAAAATAATGGTCATGTGCTAAACAACTAAACGATGAACATAATAGAAAAATACCCAAACATTCAAAATTGAAATCGGAATAAGACATGAACACTTCAATTCATCGAATCCATCAATACAAAACCCAATTACATTAAGTGTTAAATCATATTGCATGTTGAGCTTAGTTTTTCACCCTTCAGGTTCTTTTTATAAAATTAGGTCTTCTCTAAGCCAACCAGTATTAAACCCTTACCCATTTAATACTAGCCCTCGACTAGGGTTTAAAGTAAACAATTTTTTCAATTTAAAAAGGGATTGGAGTCACCACCCAACTAGAGTTCGAAAAAAAGGTTAAGTTATAACCAATTGAGTGGATTGGCTATAACTTAGCTAATGATCTATCAATTAAAAAAAAAAAAAACAATTTGTAAAACGGCTTTTTTGAAAACTAGAGATTTAGGTTCGGAGGCTAATTTATTAAACCTTAAACGGGTATTACTTTTTAACTTTCCGAATTTAACTTTTTCAAATATACCCTTTTTAATTTCTAAAAACATCTAATTATAATACATGCAACTAAATTGATTAATTTACATAAATATCTAAAAATGAAAAAAAATAAAAATTTCTATATTTTAAGTCGCCCTGTACTTGCGAACAAGTGCCTACGTACCCACTATTCGGGATCAGACTTCCGTAGTTTGTTTATAAAAAACTTTAGTGGGTGGTTTGATTTTAATTTTTGAAAAAAGGTCGCATTTACGTTTTTACCCAGTTCAATTTATTCAAGGAAATTCTTTTAAAGGGTCCTAATTGGTATTTTATTTTTAGAAAATCTAAAATAGTCTTAATTTGGAAAAAAAGGTTTATTTATTTTTGTTTATTTTTAGAAAGCTTAATTTTTCTAAGTGTGAAAACGATTTTTGTTTAATAACTTATTTAATTATTTTCATTTTTGTTATATTATCTTATTTATTTTATACTTGTTCTATCTATTTCTATTAAAATAAATAAATAGACTACTTTTTTTCTTTCTTTTTCTTCTCTTTCTTTTTTCTTTTTCGTTCTTTTTTCTTTTCTTCTTTTTCTCATTTATAACATTTACAAATAAACAAATAAATAAAAAAAATAAAGAAAAAAGAAAAACCAAGTCAGCTCGGATAGCTCGGATCGGCTCACTTCGGTTTGGATCAGCTTAGTCGGCTTACTTCGATTCGATCGGCTCAATTCGGCTTAGATGGGCTCGCTTTGGCTTGGATCGGCTTACTTCGGCTTGAGTTGGCTTCCTTTAGCTTGGATCAGCTCCGTCGGCTCCAGAAATTTGATGGTGGTGGTTTTCGTAAAAACGTCGTAGGGAATGCTATCCTAAAGAGAGAGGAACCGTGCTAGAGAGAAGCAACTTCGATTTTTGTTTTTTCTAAAGTGTTTCAAAGTTTTCGTTGTGTTTTGAAAATAAAGAGTAGACCTCTATTTATAAGTGTCATTGTCGTGTTAAGGATAAAAAAAATTAAATGCAATATGATTTTCTTTCAATTTTGGATTGGACGAACTTGGACAATATATGGTGCCAAATACATAGTTGCGCATGTATGAATGTGCCGGAGTATGTCTACCATACTTAGAAGTAAGTTGGCAAATGATGTGGCGATGACATAGCCCATAACATAGCGATGACATGGCAATAAAGTGAGAAAAGAAAATAAAAGATACATTTTGCACCTTCCATGGATTGAACCCAGGATCTTTAAGTCATATGCAATATCAAGTCCAAATACTTATCTAACTAAGCTATTGGTCTTTCCTTATTCATATGTGTAATTAATTGCACATATGGACCAAGTTAGCCTGAGCTAGAATCAAATCTAAGCCTAGACCCAACAACCTTTTATTCAAAACTATTGAAATTAAAATTATATTCTATTTAAACAACCTAAAAATTTATTATTTTCTAAATAACCTATTTTATTTTGTGACTTTTCAAATGTCTTATTTTTTTGTATTTTTTCTAAATTTCTTTTTTTTTTTTTATGTTTTTTCCTATTTTCCTATTTTTTTTTATAATTTTCTAGATTTCCTATTTTTTCTAAATTCCTTCATTTTTTGGGGCTTTCTTTAATTTTCTATTTTTTTGAACTTTTTTTAATTTAAGACCCTATAACTTAATTTGAAAAATAAAAGGAGGGCAAAAATTGGGTGTTTACAACTGCCCCTCTTTATGGTATAGTTTGAGCAAAACTTTGCTACAAAGATAAAACAGACACTATTTTTGCCCTAGGAGCGGATTTTATTTTAAGAAATGCTAAAGCACTACAGCTAGCTAGCTAGCTATTATAAGTCCAATCCATTGGGGATTTGGAGAAGAGAAGGGTGGTACTCTAAGAGTTAGCCGAAAGACTCAAAGAATAATTGAAGTCTAGTCATGCTTTTATGAATCAAGGTAAAACGGGCAAAGCGCTTCTAAAGCTGGCTAAGACCTTAAAAAGAATGAGCAAGCTTGGTCGTCCCCTAATGAGCTGACTAACTAAGGTAGGTAAAGTGCTCCTAAAGCTGGCTAAGACCCTAAGAAGAATGAGTGAACTTGGTCGTGCCCTAATGAGCGGACTAACCAAGGCGAGCAAAGCACTCCTAGAGCTGGCTAAGACCTTAAGAAGAATGAGTAAACTTGGTCGTACCCTAATGAGTTGACTAACCAAGGCGGGCAAAGTGCTCCTAGAGTTGGCTAAGACCCTAAGAAGGATGAGTGAACTTGGTCGTACCCTAATGAACTGACTAACTAAGGCGGGCAAAGCGCTCCTAGAGCTGGCTAAGACCCTAAGAAAGATGAGCGAACTTAGTCGTGCCCTAATGAGCTGACTAATCAAAGCGGGCAAAGCATTCCTAGAGCTGGCTAAGACCCTAAGAAAGATGAGCAAACTTGGTCGTACCCTAATGAGCTGACTAACCAAAGCGGGCAAAGCACTCGTAAAGCTAGCTAAGACCCTAAGAAGGATGAGCGAACTTGGTCGTACTCTAATGAGCTGACTAACCAAAGTGGGCAAAGCGCTCCTAGAGCTAGCTAAGACCCTAAGAAGGATGAGCGAACTTGGTCGTACTCTAATGAGCTAACTAACCAAAGCGGGTAAAGCGCTCCTAGAGCTGGCTAAGATCTTAAGGAGGATGAGCAAACTTGGTCGTGTCCTAATGAGCTGACTAACCAAGGTGGGCAAAGCACTCCTAGAGTTGGCTAAGTCCCTATATGGAGTTGGTGACAAAGGGGTTAAAAGATGGCTAGGAGCCTCGAAAGATAAGACGACGCCCTAAAGGCTTAAGGAGATCCCTAAATTGAAAGACAGGATAGTGCCCTAAAGGCTAGCTGGAGCCTTAAAAAGAATAAGAGAGGTTAGCGCTTTAAGAGCTGACTTGAACCTTAAGAGAAGAATGGGATAATGCCTTAAAGGCTAGCTAGAACCTTAATAAGAGAGGGATCGGTGCTCTACGAGCTAACTTGAACCCTAAGAGAAGAATGGGACAACACCCTAAAGGCTAGCTAGAACCTTAAAAAGAACAAGAGAGGGATCGAAGCTCTAAGAGCTAGCTTGAACCTTGAGAGAAAGACGGGATAGTGCCTTAAAGGCTAGTTAGAACCTTAAAAGGAATAAAGAAGGGTCAGCTTTAAGAGCTAGCTAACAACTTAGAAAGATGGGACAACGCCCAAAAGGCTAGCTAGAGCCTTAAAAAGAATAAAAGAAGGGTTAGCTCTAAGAGCTAGCTAATACCCTAAAAAGACGGGACAACACCCTAAAGGCTAGCTAGAGCCCTAAAAAGAAATAAAGGAGGGGTTAGTGCTCTAAGAGCCAGCTAACACTTTAGAAAGATGGGACAGTGCCCTAAAGGCTAACTAGAGCTCTAAAAAGAATAAAAGAGGGATCAGCACTCTAAGAGCTGACTTGAACCCTAAGAGAAAGACGGGATAGCACCTTAAAGGCTGACTAGAACCCTAAAAAGAATAAAAGAGGGATCAGCGCTCTAAGAGCTAGCTTGAACCCTAAGAAAAAAACGATGAAGGATTGAAGAACTGATGTAAGGCAAGTAACCAGTTTCAAAAGACACTTTTACTTGGAAAAGTATTCACAGAAAGATTGTTGAAAAACCATTTATGAACAAGGAAAAGAGTAGGGATAAGCCCCTTGATTTGAAAAAAGAGTTTAAAGGATGTTAAAAACCATAATTGGGAAAGAATGACTTAAACTAGAAAAATGACAACCTTAGAAAGGAAATGGATGACATGGATTAAAAACTTAGCTATTCGAGCCGACATGGATTTGGAAAAAAGATTTTGCGATGAGCCATTACTTTCTCTCTCTTCCTTTTTATTTTTTATTTTTGAAAGTTTTGCCAACAGGTATAAACTCTTATTAAGGAACAATCTTATTACCAACCTTATCTTTGGTAATCATGTGGAATTTCTTAATGTCCTTGACCCTAGGGCTTCTTTTAGAGCTTTTGTGATCTTAAGTCATTCCTTTCTTAAAAAGAAGGTAACTCACAATTAGTTTAGTCAAAGAAGTCTTCCTTACTAGCTTTTGGTTTAAATTACACTCTCGACTTCAGTTCCAAAAATTATAGTCCATTTTCTAAGTGATACTCCTTGACCAATTCGTTAGGTCTTTTTTGGTTTACCCTTATGAATTTAGGCTTTTGATCCAAAGGTTTCAAAAAAGATTAATGAAAAGACTTGTTTTGATAGAAACACTTTTATTAATCTTGGGTGTACAAATTAAGAACCTTAGGGAAAAATTAGAAGCATACTTGCCCCTATTTCAAAAACAATTTTTATTAAAGATAAATTATCTTTTACGATTTAAAGAGTTTTTACATGTATAAGGGCAGTATTGTAGGTAGGGAGGCCTTATGTGATTTAGTATAGGTAAGAAGGGCTTCAAAGTGTTAGTATAGATATGGAAATTTGGGTTTTCAGGCTTAGGAGTGTGATTTAAGGCCTTGTGTTTTCTGAGGCTATTTGGGCATTGACTCCTAGCTCTTTTGATTTAGTTTGGTTGCCCCTATTAGGATGTGAAACATTTCTTAAGGCTTTTTGTCCTATACTTCCGGGCCTAATTCTTTGGATTTTTTTTTTCTTCTCTTTTTTCTTTTTTAATTGCTTCACCCCACTATCTCTTATTATTTTTCTCTTTCCTTTTGGCCCCAAGAGTAACTGTTTCCATTGATGATTTAAGGCTTTAATTCTATGGATTTCAAGTGCATGGGCTTAAGGTGGTTGAAAAAGGAAATTAGCTCTTCTTTATTTCAAAGAAAAATAATTTATCAGAAATAAAAGTCGCTTTTGAATTAATGTTATTTAAACAAGCATAAACCAATCTTACCCTTATCTTCCACTCAATGACCCTAACCTCCGAATTGCCCCATTGCGGGATGGTTTTTGATAGGGTTTAAATTTAGAAATTCTCCAAATAGGTCTAATAGGGTGACCAACAGATGATTACATTTAAGATTTAGAAGTGAATGCCTAACTTTACTTCAATCTACGTATCACATTCAAAGTGAACCTCCTTTAAGGAATGAGTCCAAAATATTCTCATAATTATGTCGCTCAACTCTCAAAGTGTTTCAAGTCGATATATAGGATAAAGCTTGCCTCTTCTCATCTTAAACTTTTCAAAAAGCGAGTTACCGGTTCCTTAAGGAGAAGTCCGCTTTTTTATTTGCCTAAGATCGGGTTTTGCCCCCCAATTTCTCAAATCATGCTCCAGTATTTGATTTTGTGTTCTAGTTTGATTCATGATCGAGCTTGGCTTTCTAAATAGATCAAGGGTTTTGGCTTGGCTTGGTTACTTTTAGGAGTTGAGGATTGTGCTCAGGTCAGCAGCCTTAATGGGCTGTGGCTCATGTTCGGATTGACTAGCTAGCCTAATGGCTTATGTTTGGGTAAGCCGGTATTTAGGTTGAATGCTTAGCTAAGTAGCCTATGTTTGGGTAAGTTACCTAAATGGGCTTAAGGTTAGTGTTAGCCAAGTAGCTCATGTTTGGATTAGATGGTGATAAAAGGCTAGGTTTGGTGTGGGTTGAAAGCCAAATGTTTGGGTTGGCTACTTGAGTGGGCCAAAGGGCTCATGTTTGTTTAAGGGGCTCGTATTTGGGGTTGAATGGGCTAAGGGACTCATATTTAACTTAATGGGCTAAAGGACTCATGCTTAGCTTAAATAGGCTAAGGGGCTCGTATTTGGCTTCCTTAATAAGTTCGAGGGACCTTGTGTGGTTTGAAAACCAAGTATTTGGGTTGGTCACTTGAGTAGGCTAAAAGCCTGAGCTTGTATTGGTTCCTTAGGCCCATAAGCATTTATAGTTGTTGGCAACTTTTATTTTCATTTTTGTTTTTTTTTTTTCAATTTCTTTTAGAGAGAGAAAGGTAAAGTTTATTTTTAGAAAATAATTTACAAATAAGGATGGTGGTTTTTATATATATATA
Organism: Lumnitzera littorea; assembly: GCA_024138015.1. NCBI lineage: Eukaryota > Viridiplantae > Streptophyta > Magnoliopsida > Myrtales > Combretaceae > Lumnitzera > Lumnitzera littorea. The sequence continues at coordinate 145,323,166 of JAMXBB010000001.1, forward strand.
TTTTTTTTTTGAGTTTCTATTTATAAGTCTATGGATTTTGTTTACATTTTTCTAAATGAGATCGAATGGTAGTTAAATGGAAGACTATTTACAAAGACGGGAATTTTAAAAAATGATGAACAATGAAATAAAGAGAGCTTTATTATTTTTGAAAAAGGAAGACGAGAATACAAAAAACAAAGGCAAAGAACCTAAACTTTATTCAGGAATTTTATTCTAGGCTCCTTAGACTTGAACTGGAAAGACCTTACATTAAGTCTTGTAAACGGGCCTTAAGGCCCTCTATCATCTTATAAATATTCCTAATGACCTGTGCCAAAATAGACCTTAAGGCTCGGTTGTGAGCTTCAGAACACTCGAGCTTTTCTTTCAAATAGGCAATTTCATCTCTTAGCACTTGCTCGCGGAACCTAAAGGCGTCCAATGGCCTATTACTTGGCTGATCATTCACTTAGTTGTCTGCCATCCTAAGTCTACACATTTTATGGACAAGGATTAGTCATCAATGCAATGATAGAAAAACAAAAACATGAAAATATCGAAATGTTAGGGTCATTTGGGTTAATATATTACTTCTTAAGTTGCAACCCTACCGTAATTTTCAAAAACTTGTTTGCAAAAATTCTTGAACGATTAGTAGGGCTCCAATTTCTTATGGGTAGTGTATTAACTCAAGTTTGAAATGAAGTATATGTAATTAGGGTGGGTTCTAAAAGGTCTTTAAGCTCTGTAACCTCACTTGTTTTTAGAAAACACTTTCATTGGTCACATGAACTTAAGTAGGGTAGCCTAATCGGCTGTGAATAGTGGTTGCCCTACTACGTCCGAAACGTACATAATGGCCCCCCCTCCTAAGGTCCTAAGACAGCCTGGGTCTGACTGCATCTACCTTGCATCTTTGTTGCAACAAATGAAACCCCATGCCCCGGTACATGTTATTTACAAAATAAATATGCTAATTAAAACAAATATATATACGAAGCAAACAATAAATAAACAAATCAATATATAAAGAAATAAATAAATAAATAACTAAACAATGCGGGTAATTTTGAAAAGTGATTTTAATTTTGAAATGTTTTTAAGTGGTTAGCCTTTTTGACGATCCTCAGTAGAGTCGCTAAGCTGTCGAGCCCGGTTTTTCATCCTTTCGGTTCTTTTTATAAAATTAGGTCTTCTCTAAGCCGACCAATATTAAATCCTTACTCATTTAATATTAGCCTTCGATTAGGGGTTTAAAGAAAACCATTTTTTCAATTTAAAAAGGGATTGGAGTTGCCACCCGTCCAAAGTCAAGAAAAAGGATTAAGTTATAACCAATNGATGATGTAGCTTGTGACGTAACGATGACATGGCGATAAAGTGAGAAAAGAAAATAAAAGATATATTTTACACCTTCCATGGATTGAACCCAGGATCTCCAAGTTTGCTGCAGCTACTGTTACGATGCCAAGCTGCTATTACAGATTGAAGAAGTGTGGGTTGCTCATGTTTGTGAATTCAGTTGCTTGGTCTTGGGTTAGAATTGCTGGACGCGATTCTTAGGTAGAGTTACTGCCGTGATGGAGAGGTGGAAAAATAGGTTCTATATCGGTCACTCCCTTTATCACGACTGTGATGGAGAGGTCAAAAAATAGGTTCCGTCTCAACTCTCTTGATCACGACCATAATGGAGGGAGTAACAAGTGCTGAGCACTCAAATTGTTTTTATCATGGTTGTGATAAGTCTCAGTTGATCTTTTCATTAGTCTTTTATTACGGCCGTAATAGCTCTAAATCTCTTTGTTGGAATATTGATGGCTGTTGCAGTATTGACTGTCTTGCTTTTGTGCTGAAGTCGCTCTCAACTCTGGAATTGTTTAGCAGCTATCATCTATGTTAGCACTTATGGCCTCCTGCATAGTATTTTCATTGCTTGCAACAAATAGAAGAAAAATTAGTGATAGTGAAGCCTTATACTCAGCAAATTGAGCTGCTAATGTTAGCTTAGCTTGTGCTTGGATCTTTTAAGAATCTAGAGCTCGATTGCAAATTGGTTGCTTGGCGAGCTTTTGGTTGATCTTGTTGCAGCTGTTACTATTTTGATGCGTGGATATCTAGTTGTTGATTAGAAAGATGACAGTCCTAGATCTTGGAAGTGGGGAATTATACTACTATTTTAATTTTGAAAATTGTTTTAGAATTTGAACTCAAAACCAGTAAGACATATGGACCATTTAAGCTTAGTTTTTTATCCTTTAGTTGAGATTATGGAACAGTTGACCCAAAATACGTATTCATCAATTTTTTAGCATAGTTTGCAATAATTGTTCTAATACATGTATGAATCTATGCCATTTTGGTAAAGATAAATGTGTAATTCTACACATTTATCAGGTCCAAACCTATAGGCATCAAAGCCACTTCCTTTCTAAGATAACAATCAAGTGAGTGCCCTGGCTCGTTGTTAACCTTAAGCACCTTGACCCCGTAGTCTTATAATCTCCCTTAAGGCTCCCCTATGCTGTTGTTGTTACCGATCCCATCCCCTATCATCAAAGGGCTCATCTTGAAGACGGAGCTCGAACATTATTCCAACAGATTTATCGGCAAATAGGAGGCAGGTCTCTCCGAGCCTCCCTTGGGAGCTTATGCCATAACAGTAGCCAGGGGAATTCCCATCGATACAGCATTAACTGCCTTGGCTATTGATGGGGACCCTTAGACCGTTCTTGTTCCTCTTCCTCTTCGAGGAGCCAACATCATCCTTTTTGCTCCTCTTCTTCAAGGTTAGCATCTTTATCACCTTGAGAGACAGTCGATGTCTGCTGTGCACGGGCCTTCTAATTGCCCTTGTTAGCCTTCTTTTGGAGCCTCTTTTCTTGAGCCCTTGCTAAGGCACATTTGCAGTCATCCCCATAAAGTTGAAAGGTTTCAAACACATACAGAAAGTTTGTGACAGGAACAATACAATAAAAACAAAATGTTAACTTACCTAGGATGAGTAGCTTCGAGCTCCCCTCACAACGATGGTATACATCAATGAACTCTTGGCCGCCTTCCTTAGCTATACAATTGACTAATACCTGTCTCTTGGCCAAACAACATCTTCTCTCGAACATAGTAGTTAACTATATTGCCAATATGGAACCTAGCCTTAAGCCAATATGCTTGATCGAGGATCTCTTCCCTTAAATCATCACCTTTGAGGCCTATGTAATCCATCATGGACATCCTTATTGGCTTAGCCTACTCAGCATGGAAGGGTAGATCTTCATTTAACCGAATTCAAACAAACCTATCCTTCGATCCCTTTATCTTCAACTTTAAGTTGTGGAAGAGCTTGACATGCTCGATATGACTTGAGCAGTATGCCTAACCATCGTAGCTTAACTTTAGCTAAAAAAAGCGCTTGAACAACTGAGCCATAGGCCTCTATAGATGGTAGATGAAGATGGCCTTGAACTTGAGCAACTGGAGCTAGGCATTCAAGTGCAAGGAACCTAAGCACACCTTTAAATAGTTGAATACCTCAAGCTGAAACTTCGAAAAGGGTAATTGGAGGCCTAGCTGGATCAGCTTTTAGTATAAGCAGAACGACTTCTGGCCTCTAAGGTCATACACTCTTTCCTTTTTCCCGAGCCTCTTTACCTCCCAACGCTTTACATCATCCATCACCTCTACGCACACCTAATTAAATGCCTTCTCGTTATGCTTATACAACACATTGTCTATGGCATTCTCTTTCTCACTCCTTCAAAGTAGCCTCTCCATTACATCTTTCTCCTTGCCATCAGGGGTATATCTTTCCCGAAGCCTCAATGCAGCAGCTATCCCTCTCATCTTCCACAACCACATTCTGCCGCCGCTTAGTGTCATCGTTATTCTTCGAAATGGAGTGAGGTTAGATATGATCTCCTTATAGGTATTGTCCACCATTACAGAAATGGACTCAGATGAGTCATTACCTTGGAAAGCAAGATTCCTTTAATTGACTATCTTGCTGCTTGCTTTAAGAAATGAGGTAAAGCTTTTAGTGCTTGGTGTTTATGAAAGGATTGGAAAGTTTTTGGAGAAAATTTGGTAGAGTTTTGGCCAGGGTGAAATAGGAGTGAAGAAATGAGCCACTCTTAAAGCTTTTATATAGACTGAGGAGAGGTACACGGATCATCACTTCCTGCCATTGAACCACAGTTGTCCACGTGTCATCACTTAACACTTAACGATCTAGATTCTCCTTCACATGGATTGCTAACATGGATCTCGTACATACTTCTGAATCCGCACACATTACCCAAAGTGCCATTATTAAGCCTTGAGTATCTTAAGGGTTACATCAATCAAATCAACTGTCAAATCTATGAGTGAGCACTCGACAATGCCATTTCTTTGATTGATAAGCCCAAGCTTGTCACCTGCCTCCTTAGAATGACCCCATTGTAGCTAAGCTTAGACTACGCTCTACGTCAATTCGACGCCAAAGGGAGTGGGTAGGGGGTGCAAGTATTGATAGCTCTTTCTAGGCTTAGGCTCCAACAATGTAGGCTTAAGTGCCTCTACTTGCTTGGGTACCTGTTATGCCCCGAAGTTGCAAAGTCACAACAGTCTCACCGTGTAAACCATTCTATGATAGTAACTGGCTTCATAGTGCCTACCATAGACATGATTTACACAAGGCATCGACGACTCCTCACTTTGAAGTAAATAGTCCGCTTAAAAGTTTAACTACAGTTATGATAGATATTACAAATTTTGAATAAACATATATAATTATATGTAAAGTCCATAGAACTTTCCAGGAAGTTTTACATAAACACAACAGCTCACTAAATTACATAATAACTATCAGCCTTTCATCCTTAATTATAAAGAACACTCTAGCTACACATCACTACTAAGTAAAATGATCCTCACACCCTTGGTTTCAAAAGAACTAACCTATAGGTAATTGTAGGGCGACATATTACTTGAAGTGTTCAGAAATTAGGACCTGCAAAAGGATCTATAAAGGTATAAGCAACTACAGCTCAGTAAGTTAAATTGGAGACTCATGAATGCATACAAGCACAAACAAGATTATCGAGCAATTATTTTCATGCAATGCAACAATCAAGTGTTATCGCACAACGTAGTCCGGTTCGTTGTGAAATTAGAGAAATTTCACTCGCTCTAATCCGGGTTGAGGAGTTTCCATGTTATATAGCAGCTTACAACCAAACCCAGGCTTGTGCAATGGAGACCTCGCTCCTCCCGCGGCTACCTTCGAACCATTGACTTCACCCTCGCCTCGACCTCCTCTCCTGTCACTTAGTTCGACTGAGGATGAAGAAGGGACCATTATGTAATCCTACGCTATCCCTTTCGAAGGGGTCGGTATTTGGTTGGAGAATCTTAATGATCCCTTAACGGGTTGCAATGCATGGCATTTTTGGTCATTAAAGTCGAATAAGATTAAATTCATTTAGGGTTTTCAAACAATTTACACCAATTCAATCATAACACAAAATCCATCATACCATAATTTCAGCACGAATTTAGATACATCAAACACATACGTAAACTACTTACAATCACAACCATATACAATCCTAAGTCTCCGAGTACCATAAAAATAGTACTCTATTACAATGAGTAATAACCCAATTTATTTGGAATTTCTCAATCGCCCGATCACTTAGTCTCAAGCTGATTCATCTCTGGGTGTCTTATAATACAAATAGGTCTTTTTAGTACTTATACTTTAAGAATTCATATTCTAAGTTATAATTTAACTCATTTTTTCATGTATACTTATTATGTACTAATGATTCTTTGTACTCTATTTCGAGGTTCAGATCCTAAATTAGATTCTAGTTTTGATTCCGAAGTCTTAACTATGCTCGAATCCTAATGTGAAATTAATCACATTAAGCTCGAGTATTCTAATATCCTATTGGGTCTTAATTTAGTATTCTAAACTATTTGATATACGTTAATTCTAATTGGGGTATCGGATTTATTCCTGATGTGAGGAAATCTTATATTTTTTATATAATTAAATTTTTGTTTCAGATTTAGTATATTCTATTTTTTATTGTAATATTATCTAAATAACCTTAATTTTTCAGATTTATTAAATTTTCAATTCACATATTTTTAATTTCCTACAATTACTACCTAATTCCTAAATTAATTACACTTAATACTCCAAAGGCTAGGATTAGGTTTCTACATCAGAGATTAATATCTCTAAACATTTAAGTACTATCTAAATTAGTAATTAGTGTCTTAATTACTTAATTAACTCAAAATTACTCAATTTTTCCATCATTTTAGGGCTAAAAATTAACTTAAAAATTTTGAAAATTAATTTTTAAAAAATGGCTTCATAGCACTGTTCTATATCACATAAGCATTTTACAGAAAAAAATTAAGCTCCAAACTATGCTCCTAAGCCTATTTATTTCTAATTCTAATCATGCTCGGTTTTGCTCAATTTGTTAAGAATCTTATATTTTCAGACGTGATTAAACTAAATCACTATTTTGCCCTAAATCTACATATAATAAAATCTCAGAATAATAAGTTTAAAAAATTTTTGGGCAAAATAACTAATTTTACGAGATTATACAAAATCGGGGCAAATAAGGGACTTACCCGGTTCGATGCTTTTTAGCCGTCCAACTCCGGTCCAAGTGTGTCGGCCGACCTAGACGGTGGGTCTGGAGTGGGGTGGTGGTGGTGGCTCGGTCATAGGTGGTGGTGAGGTGTGGGTTTGGCTCACTAGCCCTAACTGCACAGTTTCCTTTTCTTTTCTTTTTTTTGGATTTTCTCTTGAATTTTCAAAGCTCTCTATTTTTCTCTGATTCCTAATTGTCTAAAGGAGTTCTGTGAATTTTTCCCCTATTTATAGAGCTTGGTGGAAATTAATATGCATTAAATTAAATAAGATATTGTCCAAATCCCTTAATTTTTTATTTTTATGTTGCTTGATTCCAATTAGCTAATTTTTATTCTTCAGATCCTGACTTGCCACGACCAAATTTTCATCATTCCCTATCCCTCTGATTTTTTCCTAATTTTTCCACAATTAATTAATAATTTTTTTTAATTATTTACTAAGTTTTTTACCAATTTAAGTAATTTCGCGTATTTTTATCTATACGTAAATACTATGGGGTACATGTGAATATTCCTAATTATTATTTAGGTCATTCTATAATTTTTAGTATATATATAATCTATCTTTAGTGATTTATTAGTTATTAGATTACATTTTTCGCCTTTTCGGTAATTAACAATTATTATACTTAAAATTTGAAAATTTTATAGTCTCCTATTTTATTATTTATTTTCTTAAATTTAAGTTTACGGGATCATTTTTACTAATTTTTCTATCAATAGTTTATAATTTGGGTTTGATCGGATCCTTTAACCAATCGTTCTAAACCTTGTGTTCTAAGTTTAATCCTACAGTCTCTTAGCTTAACTTTAGGGTTTACAGTACCCACAAAGACTTTGCCAGGTTAACAACTCGACCTCCTTCAATGGTTCAATTAGTTCGACCTTACTCATGGATCTACTCCAGCTTAAGTTCAAGTATCTGCTCGGGTCCAACCTGAGCATACCTCTTTGGCCTATGCTTGAGGGAATACGCTACCTAGCTAATCGAACACCAGCATAGCCTACAAGGGCCTACCCTAAGCACTCCTTTACCTTGATCTCTTTAGGACTCAAAAGCTCTTACCAGCGTCCTTAGATGGCTTAACTCCTTGGGACTTGAGGCCTTAAGAACCCCATTGCCCTCAAGGCGACTAGATTAAAGCTTGGTTCCTTAACCTTGACCCCTTGAGCTCATACTAGGTGCTCAGGATGTGACTTAAAGAATTCGGTGCCACAACTGCTCTGTTAACTCTCTCTCTCTCTCATTAAACGTCACATGATAGTCTCCCAACCTCCATGAACTAGTAGAAAGGTACTATCCTTTATTATGTAAGCCTTTATTACACCAATCATATACGAGCCAACCTTGATTTGCCACATGTCCTAGGAAGGTAAGCTTCATGTCTTATAAATAGGCTAGTAGCTACAGCTACAAGGATTCGACTCCTAAGCACTTCTTTACACTTGTATTAACACTCGAAGCACTTTCTTTTTCCTTCTCTTTGCTAACTTAAATATCAAAGGGTTCTCATTGGCTTAGTTATAAGGGTTTTCTTGCAAGTCCACCACCACACAACGTGACCAAACCACCAAACAATCACCCTATAGTGATCCAAGCATCACCACTCTTAAATAGGTGCAAAAGTTTTCTTTTTTTATTTTAGTATTGTGGCTCCATTAAAATCCAAAGCGTGACTTCATCAAGCACTTGTAGATATTACTCTATCAAGAAAACTATGAAGTTGTAGCAAATCTAATGTTTACGCTTTCTTTTATTTGAAAAATTTTAAAAAGAAGAAGAAGAAGACTGTATCTTGTTTTGTGAGTTGTTTAACATAGAATTGAGATGAATCGGATGTCGGCGAAAAAACCGAACTAACATAAATTGCAAATCAAACTGAAAATATGATATTTTTTTCTCCAATTTGGTTTGGTTTGTATTGATATAAATTAAACTGAAAACTTGTGGTTGGTTAGAATGGCAATCTGAACTAAATAAAAAAATCAAACCAAACTGTTTTATGAAGTAATATTTTATTTATAATTAAAAACCTCTTGTAATATAGTATTTAAATCAACTTTAGTTTTTACTTATTTGAAATGTATATATGTTCGTGATCTTTATGAGTATGTGTTATTGGAATATATATTATTTTACTTTGTGGTGATTTTTTAGCGTTCGATCTAATTGTCATTTAAATTATATAATTGTATTACGTTAAATCTGGTATTAATACAATTATTTATTCTATATACTTGTTTTTGCGTCCGCTATCCTATATTGTCAATATATTAGCGTTCGATCTAATTGTCATTTAAATTAAATAATTTTATTACGTTAAATCTGGTATTAATACAATTATTTATTCTATATACTTGTTTTTGTGCCCGCTATCCTTTATTGTCAATATATCTCAAAGAAAAAGAAAAGAAAATAGCTTGCTGCAAAGTGGCTTGTCTAGGCGCTGAACCCCCTGTATGTTGTTCCACGAGCTGTTTAGAGTAGAATTGAGATGAATCGGAGGTCCGCGAAAAACACCGAACTAAGATAAATCGTAAATTAAATTAAACTGACGATATGATTTTTTTTTATTCTCTCTTTAATTTGGTTTGGATTGGATTGATATAACCCAAACCGAAAACTCGTGGTTGAGTTGAAATGGTTATCTGAATTAAATCAAAAAATCAAACTAAATTGTTTTATGAAGTAATATTTTATTTATAATTAAAAAAGTTCTTTGTTGTAATATAGTATTTAAATGAACTTTAGTTTATGTTTATTTGAAATGTCTATCTACATGATTTTTATGAGTATATGTTATTACCATATGTATATAAATTGATTTAAGATACTTTTTGCCAGCTTTATGAATGCAATTAATTGCATAAACGATTTTGAAATTCTTTACTTGGATAAATATTAATTTTATTAATTTCTAAAACATAGTGCTAGTTAGGGGTGAGTACGCATGAGGGGAGGGTAGGGTATAGAGTTCTACTTATATCCCACCTTGAAAATATAAGTTTCAAAATTTTGTTATTCGTGCTCTACTTTGTGGTACCTTGAAATTACCTCGTACCATGTAAATTATATAGAGTGTAGAATACCTTATAGTATCTATAATTTTTTTTTTTCTTAAAATTTTCAATATAGCTATTTTTTTAAAACATAAAACATACTTGACATAATTTTTTCAAAAATAATTACTAAATTTAGTTAATCTTTCAAATAACGCTAACAAATAGAGTCCATTAAGGTTTGTTTCTAACCAATTTTTTCACATAAATAATTCATTAACCATTATTATTATTGATAATTTTTTACGGATTTATTATATAAAACATTCATTTTGCAATAATCATGTTGCAAAAATATTTAAGAAAACAAGCACACTATTTTAAAAAATAAAAATAGTAAACATTATACATAGCACGAGATTTATAAATTTTATTAAAACATGAATAAATGATTCACAAGATTATATAATTCAATAATTATTAATGTGACAATAAAATATGATCAAATAATAAACCATGAGAGAATGAAGACATAACATGCAAAATAGAATAAATATAAATTTAAACTAAAATATTTTTCTCACTCAAGATACATGTATTAGTAAAATAATTTTCCTATACTCTAAGAAAATCAAATTTTGCTTTAATAATAATAATAAATATTTTGTCAAATATAAAATAAAAAATTTATTTCACTATAGAAAATAAGTAATGAATGTACCTTGTGTTTTATAAGTGACGCTAGAAATAGAAACCAAGAACTCAATTCCTTTTTTTAAACTTTATCAGATAATGGATTTAGTATTGGTGGAAGGAGTAGAAAGAAAACGATATTGAAGTAAACACTAAAGACAAAAGATAAAAGGGAATAGATTAACAAGCGTTTAATTTAGTGTTTTTAATAGGCTAAACTTTACTTTATTTTAATGAGATGGTATCTTTTATTTATGAATTTATTTAATTATTATTATAGAATTAAGACCTCAAAATATATACTCTATATATTTTAAAGTACATATTTTAGGGTGAGTACAACGTATCCTAACTTTTTATCCATACCACATCTTATGAGAATAAGTTTTAGAAAACTACTACTTTAAATCTATCAGGTGGCCTTAATTACCTGTCAAGAACCTACTCGATTGAACAAGATCCGGATGATTATATTATATAATAGGGTTATTCGCTTACTCTTAGTGTTGGTATATGTTATTATCAAAAGAAATTAGTAGTTGTGATATGAGATTATATGTTATCCATTTAACTTTCTTTTAAATTATAAATTATAATTTAATCTATAAATTGAAATTAAACTAATGGAATTTTAGACCATACAGTTTATCAAAGTGGTAAAAGGCTAAATTTTGTTTTTATAGTTTGATTTGATTTGGAAAGAAAACTTAATCAAATTGCACTATGTCCATCCCTAAGGTTATATTTGGAAGGAGGGAAGAAATTAGGAAGGATGGAAAGCGGAAAGAAATAACTAGAAAGAAAAGAAAATGGGAGTAAAGAATTGCTATATATCTTGTTTAGATTCAAGGAAAAAAAGAAAAAGGAAAAAGCGTAGAAGGAATAATTTTTTAAAATAACATTTAAAAATAATTTTTATTACTAAATTACTTATATTATCCTAAAAATTATGACAAAACTTAAAAAAAAAAAGAATATAATTAAAATTTTAAAAACTTTTCATCTTAAATTACTCTAATTTAAAGGGAAAAAGAAAACATATGGACTCCAGATAAAATATTTCCTTTTAAATCCATCCCTTTTATTTTCTTTTTAATTCCAAACACGAGAAAGTGTTTTAAAATTTATGCTTTGCTTCCAATTTTTTTTTTCTCCTTCCAGTTCTTTCCTCCATTCGAAACAGTGTAAAGATTGATGATGGTAGTTGTTAAAATAATAATAATAATTAAAAGAAAAAGGAAAAGAAGAGAGATCGTAGTGGCAGCTTTGCTTAATTTGTGGGATCAGATTCAGACCCAGCGTCCTGTTCGGGAGCAATAATTTGAAAGTACGACCTCCGGACCATATAAACCAAAATTGGCCCAAGTCACGAGGGTCCCATCCCCGTCAATTTACCTTCCTTTCTATGTAATAGGCATTTACGAATTAAATTCTTTCTCCAAATATACTTTTTAAAAACATTTAAATCTTTCACGTAATAAAACTCGTCTAATCACACAGGCTGTCAGGATTTTCATCGAGTCATTCTCATTGATTGCCCATGTGAGTGAATGACAAGAAAAGAAACCAAAACACACGAGCCATCCGCCATGGAGAAAATTTGGAGGAAATTTTCTTTTCAAATTTTATATATTTATTTTTAGGAGAAAATCGATACGAATATTTAAATTTTTATATATTTTATTTTAATATTTAAATTTTATTCATTTAAGTACTTTAATATTTTAAATATAATAAATTCATATTTTTGTTATAATGACTGTTAATATAAAATATAAAAATAATACGAGCTATAAGGTGCCGGACATTCATTGCCATTCAACGTTAGTAAAAGCAACTTGAGTATTGCATGGCTTTAAAAAAGAATACAAAAGAGAGTCGTAATTAGGAATTCACGGAGGAAGGAGCTATGACATCCTTTTTTTTAATCTCTCTTTTTGGGTTGCAAATGAGCTAAACTCGTACGAGCTATTGGAGCTTAGTTTTACTTAATTACAGCTTAATTAACAAATAAAATAAATTTAATTTTTATATGAATCAAGCTTAATTTTTTATTTATAAACTTATTAATTGACTCATTTAGACTTGCAAGCAAACTTATGAGTTTTATTATATGTATTAGAAATAGTATATTGTATGTTCTATATAATATCTATATTATTTAAATCCAAGTAGGCTTAATTAATTACAATTTGGGTGTTTTAGGATTTTATAAAAAATTTAATTTTAAACTTCCAAAACTGTCCTTTATCTTTTTCCTCATAGTCGCTCATCCCCAAAACTGCCATATAACTGCTCACGTTATATACCGATAGCTGGCTAAACGGTGGCGTCTTGAGATTATGGTTTCACGAGCCAATGCAAAATTACTACTCATCCCCAAAACTCGATACAAAAATTTCACCAGCACCAACTGTAATTTTGACTTTCCTCCCTCTCCATATTCGCACAAAAGTCTGTTACTCTCTTTTGAAACTACATGCCGCCTTCTTTTCATTTTATTCAATTTATCGGAAGCATTTAAAATTTAATGCACATTCATATCTTCACTTGCCTCAATATCGGCCTTAAAAAGAAAGGCTATATGACTCTGTTTAATATTTTAGAAATTATGCTAGATATATTTTTCATTGTTGGTATTTTATAATATACATTTCATTGTATTATAACATAGCTGAAAAATATAAAAGATCATGTAAGTAAAATTATATGTACTTTTTATATGAACCTACCATATTCATGAAAATTTATTTGCTAATTTATTTAGTGTTGTTAAAAAATTTTGTATATGATTTTATACTTACTTCCTCAATAATCCATAAAAATCATGTATGTAAAATGTGTTTCAGTATCGATAATTTTCATACATTCTTTTTAGTTCACGTATTGCATGGTGCGTTGACCACAGTATAATTAAAATTCAAAAAATAATTACTATATAATATATATATATAAATACACAATATGATATGAGATAATCTATAATATATATAATAAATAATTTAATTTTTATTCACTATTCATTAAACTATTTATTTATATATTTATTTATTTTTCATATTCAAACTTATAAGCNCGAGTTTTTAAAAACATAATTTCATTTTTTTTCACTATTCATTAAACTATTTATTTATATATTTATTTATTTTTCATATTCAAACTTATAAGCAAATTTAAGCTTAGCTTGACTCAAGCTTAATTAGTAAATAAGTTAAATTTAAGCTAAAAACAAAATTCAATTATTTAAATGAGTTAAGCTTGAGTCTATAAGTTTTTAAAAACTCGATTCAACCTAACTCGAGATATTACTCTTTTTTAACTATTTCATTTTGCGTACAGAAAGGTATTAAAATGAAAAGGATGGTGTGAATTTTAATATATCATGAAAACAAATCTCTATAAGTATCTCCCAATCGTAGCGTAGCCCATTCCTTTCCTCTACTCTTTCAGTACCCCTAGCTAACCCACCCACTCACCCAAACCCCAACTTCGTTCGAACGTATTCTGACTTGTAGGGTCAGCCACAATATTCCCCACCATTCATTGACTCTTGAATACTCATTTTTCACGTAGTGACCTGCAAACAGTAACTTTATCTCAAGAGTAAACTACAGATATTTTTCTTTTCTAATGTTAAAAAATACTACATAAACTCTTGGTGCTTTTCTAGTTTGACATTTAAAATTATTAAATATCATATTTAATCTAACTTTTACTTATTAATGTTTACATCTAAAGTTTATAATAACTAAATATTACTAGTCCCATCATTTGGAGAAAAATAACATGGCAAATGCTTATTAGATAAATAATATAAGTACAAAATAATTGAAGGTAAAGAAATAAATTTGATAAGTAAAAATTTGATTATATATGAAATTTGACAACCTTAAATAGAAAGTTATAAATGATCTAATTTTTATGCAATGATTTTCTCATTAACTAATTTCTTTTTAGATAGCATAGTTAAGGGAAACTCTATAATAATTGTATGTTATTATAATATCGCCATAAATCACATATGATCTCGGTAATTCATATCATGAATATCAAAATGGAAGCCATCAAATGCTTTGATTTTATCATTGAGTCGGAGGTAATTTATCATAAATCAATACCATCAATTCGCTAAAATGACATTAAGATAACATGACATTACCATTGAAAAAAAAAAAAACATTATTAATAACCGAAATGTTATTTATTATACATACCTACTACGTGGCCTCTACCTTCTTCAACTGATATTTAACTCCTTTACCTACAAGATTTCATCTTAGTTTTTCTGTACGAGTACGAACTTTCATAGATTTTTCACACACCCATCACCTGATTTTTTTTTTTTTTTTTAGGAAAACAAATTACTCGAGTCCATCATTTTCTTTCTGTTAGTGCTTTTCCCTTTACATGGATGTGTAATTATCTTCAGCCGCTTCTCTTTGCGACATATTAGAAAGAATAAGAGTGAGAGACGTAAATACTTTGGTGTATTTAGAATAAGAACAGACTGCGCAAGAAAAATAAAAATGGATGGATAACTGAAAATAGAGATTTGAAAGGATTCTTGCGATCTATTTATTTTTTAGAATAAAATAAATATGAAATAGAAAAATTATGCCTCTAAAATAATTATTATCAGGAACATTTCAATTTATAATTTAGTATCTACTTTGTGGAATTTATATTGTAAAAAAAAAAAAAACCATTTCACTGTGTACTTCACCTTATCAAGATGATCAAAAGTCATTTTAATTTAATTTTATTAATTGAGACGATGATTACTCATCATTTGAACATCTCATTCATTGTAAAAAGGGAATAAAAAGTTTCATTTTAAAATAAGGAATAACTATTCCCTATAGAGATGGTTTTAAAAAAGTTACCTGAAATTAAAATTTTTCTATTACAAATTCCATCTAAATAAGGTAATGAAAAGTATTTTAAGAATAATTATTTTATTCACTCTCTATTGATCCTAAGTTACAGGCTTTTAAAGAGAAATAAAATTACAAAGAAAAGGTATATAACTTCTTTTTGCAATCGCATTATGAATACTATGTAAATAGATTTGTGCAAAGATCGGTTCCGAATTGTGAATCGGCTAGGCTCATGAGAGGTCGGGTCAAACTGCCCCCCAAAATCGTTGCTCAACCCGATTGGTTCACCCCTAAAAAAAGAAAAGAAAGAGAGAGAGAGAATGGAAGCCATTAAGTTGAAAAAAAATAATTGGATGATATTATGTTAAGCCTACCTTCTTTATAATGGAGAAAGATAATTTTTTAAAAACAATATCATCGAATTAATGATAAATGACTAATTATAAATTAATTATGTATTAATAATAAATCAAAAATTCAATTTAGATTAATATAAGTCTTTTTTTTGTAAAATTTATCAAATGTTAAGAACTTGAATATGAGAAAAAGATAAAATTTTCGAGAAAAAAAATAGAAAAAGTTGAAATCACGTTAAGTTAGAAATTAATAAAAAAAATTAAAAATTATTAATAAATTAGTATACTAAAAAAAAAAGGAGATAAGAAGAGAAGGAAATCACGTTATTAGAATTTATTAATATATTAAAAAAATAAAAATTAATAAAAATATTAAATATTAAAAAAAAAAACAATACAAGAGCTATCGACCTGGTACTGTACTCCTATGGATTGGTTACGATTTAATTGTGATTGAGCCCATGAACTCGGTGCATAGTGTAAGCTTATAGATTTTAAAAGAATGTCGCCATGTTAATTGTCCTCAACTTAATTGTGATAGAAAACATATAATAAATTCTTGCAAAAATGTCTCAAGTTTCAATGGTGCATCGCATCTGCATGTCGGGATTTAAGAAAGCGAACTGCCTCGTAGCATGGTTCTCGGCCAAGATCTTGCATGTACTATATAGTATAGGTTACAATATTTTTCCTTAAAAAAAAATTCTATCATTAAACAAATAAGTGTTCATACCACTAATTCATAAAAGTTTTTTTTTAACAGTATAAAATGCACTACTTAAAAAGTACTAAATGTATGGAAAGCTTTAAAATTATTTCATTTTAACTTTCTAATAAACGGATATATATTACCATTGTCCATTATGAAATATGAAATCAACTTTGGTGAAATTTTTTCTCCTTCAACAAGATAGTGTAGGCCTCTTTAGCAGGCCACGTAAGAATCCCCATCCATTGTTGCCCAAAGATCACTTAATCAAAAGTCAAACATGAAGTGTTTTATATTTTTAAAATTATTTACATGGTTTACTACAAAGTATATGTACAGAAAGAGGAAAATTTTCTTTATTTAAACTTTAATATGAACTCAAAACACTCGTTACATCAGTTTTAATAGAATTGTGGACAATGGCATATCTATTGCTTGAAATTTCATCATTTTGCAATTGCTTTTAAAAATTATGATTGTTAAAAGTTATATGTAATTGAATTTGTATGTCCTACCTTTAATATCTTAAATAACTTTTTAGTTATCTTGCAATTCAAAAAATTATAAGTTGCTACACATTCATAGATGATTAAAATTGAATATTAAATTGTGAAAGTGAATTTGAATTTGAAAAGGTACACTTAGTTGAAAAATGATTGTATTTTATCTAACAATCAACTAATATCTAGATACAAAATCTTGCCCTAGGAAGAAATCCAAGTAAGAACATTCTTTGAAGTATTAAAGGAATAAAGTACATATTAAGCATTCAATATTTATCTATTTATTTATTTGATTTCTTAACATTCTTTACCTATATTCATCTCATTCATATTTTAAAATTGTTTTTAATCCCAGTTAACTCTATTAAAGGGGTTAAGACTTGTCAATTTTTTGATAAACTCATAATAATTAATTTAATAAAATAATATTATGAATATATTAAATTAAATAATAGGGTTACTATCATAAATGCATCTAAATTTTGTCAAAATGTACAACTTACTACCTCTGCTTTTAAAAGATTAATTTACTATCCAATTGATATTTTCATGATCATTGTTGCTACATGAACTAACTCTATTAAATTCATTTAATGACATGGATGTAAGGACAAATCAAGAATGACTCATGGCTACTAGTGAATTGAATGATTCACTTTTTAAAATAAATCATGACTCACTTCACCTTATGTAGCTATAACCCTAAGGTAGAGAGAAGGTTGACTGCTATTTAGTAAGGGGTTATGTAACTCCCTATAATTGGTTCGTCCTTCTATCCTTATCAGTAAACAAACTTAATAAAGTTAACTCAAGTAGTAAAAATGGTTATAAAAACTTCAATTAGACAGTAAAATGATATTTTTAAAATATAGGTAGTAAATTAAATATTTTGGTAAAATTTGAATATCATATATGACATTAGTCTTAAATAATATATAAAATAATAAAACTTTTAAAAAAGTCATAAGCAATTTCAAAACCCTTTGAAGGCACATAATTAACCGTCTCTTGCCTTAAGGTGGCTACCCAACCTTAGAAAGGAGATATGCATCGCAATTCACTACTATTAGTAGGTTACGTGGTTTATTATCTTAAAAAAAAAAAGAATCTTTATCTTCTCAATTGGATTACATGATCTAACTCCTTTTGTTATTGGCGTAGCCATCCTAATATTAGGAGTTGTTGACTATATGCTCACTAAAAGGGTTTAAATTTTTTTTTAATATATTTTTCAAATTATTTGTATTTTTTTATTATTTTATCTAATTTAATATATTTAATAATAATATTTTATTGAATTAATTTTTGTGAACATATTAGAAGCTGGCAAGTTAAAACTTTTAATAAATTTTTCAACAGAATTAATAGAATGATTGACTAGATAAGAAAATTTATGAAATGTTAGGAATTTAAATAGGGGAAAAATGCTCAAGATTCAAGTGGAGTGGTTTAATAGTAGGTAAACATTAGTGATTAGATATGTGCTTTCTACTAAAGAGCTAGTAAAATTGAAATTATAGCAATAAAAACCATTTATCCCAAAGGAAGATGGAACAAATATTGCATATGAGGCTCATGTTCGTCCCAAGTCGCATGTAAATCGAGAAGCCCATTGTGATTAATGGTAATGATTGAAGAGGAAAAAATCCAGATCAAAAACTGCATATGTCTGAAAGTCAAAAACGCCATCCACGACAAGAGAGAGATGCAAATGCAGGTTTAAAAGAAGAAGAAGAAGAAGCGATTTTCCTCGTTCGATGATGGGTTCACGTTGATTTGACATCTCAATATCAACGAAGCTTTTTTTATTTTAATATATCAATTGAATTTTGTATTACTGAAATTACTGTACTACCTCAATTGGCTCCTGACGTGGCATTTTCAACCAATAGAAGCACCACAGGTTTGTAAGAATTAAATAAAAAAATATGAAATAGCATGCCACTACCTCATACACATCATATTTTGCATTTAAGCAACTTTTTCTTAACAGTTATTATCCCGCCCTCTTTTAGTCCTCATAACCAAAGTTAAAAATTCACAAGCGTTATATCAATTTAAGCTAATTAATTTATGCAATTTCTCTGTCAAAATTATAACCAAAGTTTTGGCAAATAGGGTTAAACTTTTTTAAATATGCTAATCACTCCTTTTCAAAGTGCCCTTATATTGGATCAAATGATTCAAGATAACATAGTGAAACTCATAAAGTCTTCCATTATCTCAAATTGAAAAGAAAACACAAGAAACAATTATATGCCATGAAAATTGACAAGATAAAGGGGTATAATAGGGTTAGATTGAGATTTTTTTGGAAAGTGTCTTACTAAAAAGGGCTTTCATTATAAATGGGTCGTGTGGATAATGAGTGGTGTAAGGTTAGTCTCCTATAACCTTATGATTAATAGGAAAAGGATTAGGAATATTAGGCTTACTAGAGGAATAAGGCAATGGGACCCTTTTTTTTTCTTTCTTTTCCTGATGTTTTATTGAGATTAATCACAAATGTAGCAACTTCTCACTTTGATTAAAGGAGTTAAACTAGCCAAAAATTGCCTTGAACTTACACACTTACTTTTTGCGAATGGTTCCTTGTTATTTGTGCAAGCTACTATTCCTTATCTTTGCAGATTGAAGCGGATACTTTTAGCCTATTGTCAAGCTTCAAAATTATCAGAAATCAACCATTTTCTTTAGTAAGAATACCTCCAAGAAAGACATGGCAAAGTACAGTGAGGTGCTGGGCATTCCAATGCAAAACAAGTTGAGGAAATACTTAGGTATTCCAATAGCATAGGGGAGATCTAAATTAGTGACATTGGCTGCGATGAAGGAAAAGATTGGACAAAAATTGCAGGGTTGGAAGGGATCTTTGTTGTCTTATGGTGGGAAAGAGATCATGAATAAGGCTATAACATATGCAATCTCGACTTATTCAATGTCCGTATTCAAGTTTCCTAAGAAGTGGTGCACTGAAGTTTCAGCTATGATGAGTAATTTTTGGTGGGTAAATAGCCTTAGTACGAGTAAGATTCATTGGATGAGGTGGGAGAAGCTAGCTATATCAAAATCTAATGGAGGCTTAGGCTTTAGGGACCTAGAAGCCTGTAATGAAGCTATGTTAGGTAAGTTAGCCTGGCACCATATATATTATCTAAATCATCTCTGGGCTCAAATCATCATGGTGTCTATTTTCATCAATCGAGTTTTATGGATACGAAGGTTGGTGGAAGAGCTTCTTGGATTTAAAGGAGTATTCTAGTAGGGAGGGAAGTTATCAAACAGAATGGTTGCTGGGTGGTAAGAGATGGTAATAAGATTAATATTTGGAAAGACAAGTAGCTATTCAGTTATGATCGAAAATCTACTATTGACTTGTTTAGTTATAAGGACAACAGAGTCAGCAAGGTTGAAGAACTAATTTGCCCCACTAATAAGATGTGGAGAAGAGATAAGTTCAATAAACTATTTCCAGAATAAATTGCAAGTCAGATTAGTAGGATACCCATTGTGGTTGAGGGTAGCGAAGACAGATATGTTTAGCTTTTGAATCAGGATGGCCCTTACTTAATGAAATATGCTTATCATGCTACATTTATGCAAGCAAAGCATCCTATTGAGGAGAAGTCGACAACATCACATCAAGTTGGCGGTTAAATATGGAGTTTTGTACTTCTATAGTATAAATTGTGGACAAATGTACTCAAATGGGGAATCTTGAAAAAAATTTACGAAAGTATGTTAGTGAAGGCGCCTTCACTAGTAATCGGTATTTTTAATTGAAGGCGAGCTGTGTGGGCATACCTTCTATATTTATATGGATGGCGTATTCTTTAAGCGCGCATTCCTTGTAATTATTAAGGCGTACTTCTGGTATACGCCTTCCGTTTGCCTATATATAGCCCAACTTCAGCATTTGGACTTCATTCTCACCTTTTCTAATTTCATAAAATCCTTAAAACCTTTGATATTCTCTCTCAAAGTGATAACTTGGTCCTATTTTCTCTCTCTGAGCAACAGTGGTACCTTTTTCTCAATCCATCTGTAAGTAACTCTCGGCAATCTTTGTTTCGTAATAAGTTTTTATAAATACAAATTACGTTGTATTTACAATTATATTTATATTGTCCATGTAAAATATAGTTACTTGGTAAATTTTGTAGCGTTCATATTTTCTTAATATGCACATTGAATTTTGTTTATTATTAATAATTTTGTAGTGTTTATAATTTTTGTAGTTATATAAGTAGTAGTGGTTACGTAAAAAAATATATATGTGACTCGTATAATATATGTGATTTTATCGATGTATTAGTTACACCTTACCGAGAAATAAAATCATATAGAAGCTTATAGTTATAGTGTGTGATAAGCCGGCCCACCTAAAAGTGTAATTGTGTGGGTACGATGAGACGCCCCACTGAGAAATGCAGTCGTGTGGGAGCTTACTGTTATAATGTGTGATAAGATACTCCACCAAGATTTGAAATTATATGGGTACGATGACACGCACCACTGAAAAATGAAGTCGTATGGGAGCTTACCATTATAATGTAAAGTGATAAGATGCTCCACTGAGAAGTGAAATTGTGTAGGTGCGATAACATGCCCCACCAAGAAATGAAGTCGCGTAGGAGCTTACCGTTATAGTGTGTGATAAGATGCCTAATCAAGAATTAAAATTGTGTGGATGCGATGAGATGCCTTACTGAGAAGTGAAATAGTATATGTGCGATAACATACCCCACCGAGAACTGAAGTTGCATAGAAGCTTATCGTTATAGCGTGTGATAAGATACCCTACCAAGAATTGAAATTGTGTTAGTGCTACGGACCATGAAAAATTGTATAGACTTTACTGATTTTGTCATTCATGGTTCAACAAGTTATCGATGGTTGATTACGTAAAGATAATTATGTATGCGGGTAGGAATATTTTAAATGGAAGTAATGGTCCACAATATGATAGAGACCCAATGAAAAAATTGAAGATGAGAAGGGATTCGAATTATAACCATTTTCTCCATCGAATCTGTACAAGCATCGGAGTTAATCCTTGTGGGGTTGAGCTTGTTCATCAACATCCTTGCTTCTATAAAGGAGATGTTTCATATACTTTGATGACCATTACGGATGATGATAATGTAGAAAACTTTATAGAAATGGCCAACACATTTGGAGAAAACTGGATATAAGAGATATATGTTAAGGCTTCTGGTCGGCTTAGCAGGACTATTGTTGATGGAACTTTACGGGTTAGGTCTTCCAATTTTCCTCAACCTCATGTGCATCAAACTGATGAAGATAGCTCTATGTATGATGGACTAGAAACTTATCCAGTGGAAGACCTTACTTTTGGTGAAGGTGGTGTGAATGAAGAGACAATTGATACAGAAATAGAGTCAATATTATAGGATGACCCAAGCTACAACCCTGATGAAGATATGATTCTAATGAGACTTGCAACTGAAGTTGAGGGAAAGCATGTAGGAGTTGAATATAAAATAGATGAAGAAATTATAGAAGTTGAAAACACTATAGATTATGCGGCCACATTAGAGTATATATCGAGTAGTGTTCCATCCGTACCTCAGTTCACTACTAGTTAGGGGATTAGGATGGCTCCCTAGTATAATCAAAGTGGGATGCCGACATTTGAAGTTAGAGATTCAATTTCATATATAAACATTGGTGGTGGCAGTGGTTACGTAGAATTCGAGAAGGATATGGAGGCAAAGAGTAGTAACCAGGTTGATGGTATAGATTTATTTGTCAGAAAACGCTTCAATACAAAGGATGAGCTTATTAATACTGTGAAAAAATATCATATTAATAATCATTGTGACTACTACATTGATTAATCAAAACCTAACCTATGGGCTATTTATTGCAGGAAGAAGGATAATGGATGCAAGTAGAGGCTACAAGCATCATATAAGAGTTTAATGAAGCTATTCGTCATAACAATTCTTGAGGGTCCACACATATGTATCAATCCCGATGTGATGCAAAACCACAGACAGATTGATAGTAGACTTCTGGTCAATTGCTTCATCAATAATGTTAAAGAGAATCCTGATATAAAGATTGCAGACTTGCAAGCAAATATTTTAAACATGTTTGGTTATAATGTGACTCGGAAGAGAGTTTGGGATGCAAAGAGAAAAGCTATGGAGATGGTATATGGCAATTAAGAGAAAGCGTACAATGAGCTTCCAATTTTGTTGAACACAATGAAGATTTCAAATCCTAGATCTAAGGTGGTGCGGGGGTGGAGGGGATCCCTTAAGCTTGGTGTTTCGATAATGAAGTAGGTCTTCTAAACATTTGCTCCGTATGTACATGCATTTAGGTATTGTCGATTAGTGGTTTGTATTGATAGCACATTTCTGTATGGGAAATACGATCACGTACTGTTGATTACTTATTCTATGGATGGAAATAACTGTATTATCTCTTTAGCATTTGTGCTTGTTGACAAGGAATCCATAGAGACATGGAGTTGGTTTCTCAAAAGATTGAAATAATTTGTTTGTGAATGGTTGAGAGGAGATGATTTGCTTAATTACGGACAAGTACTCAGGTATCGAGAATGCACTCGACAAAGAAGAAGTTGGTTGGTTGGAAGGAACCATTTGCGATTTAGAGATGATGCATACGGCATGTTGCCAGCAATTTCAACACGGCACATAAGAACCAACTGTAGAAGAAGTTTGCGATTGTTGCTACTGCTGCCATGCAGGCACAACCTAGGAAATTAAAGTATTTAATGGATCAGATGGTGTAAGTTAAGGAAGACGTGCCATCATGGTTTGCACCATTTGACAATAGCAAATGGACATTGTCTTATGACGGTTTTTATCGGTTCGAATATATGACATTCAACATCACTGAGAGTTACAATGCCATTTTGAAAAGATTTAGAAGATTGCCTCTTATTGTACTTGTTAAGAAAATTTTCTACAACTGTGTCGATTATTGGGAGAGAAGAGTTGAACAAGTGAGGAAGGGAATGAATGCGAGGCAAGTGAATACAAAGTATGCTGCAAAATGTGGGCTAAGTGAGCTCTAGCTCATTCCATCAAGTAATAAAGCAGTGAAAACGGGATATGGGAGGTAAAGACAGGTTGGAGATGCGAACTAAATAAAGTGATGAAACAAGGAGGTTGAATACATATTGTAGATAAGAATATAATGACGTGTTCATGTAGGAAATAGCAAATTTATAGAATCCGGTGCTCACATGTAATAAGGGCGCTTAATTATATTTGAGTTAAGACTGGTCGGTACATTGGCATATGGTATATGTGATCTTATCAATTGGATGTCTACGCTAGACACTTCATGCCAATAGGTGATGAGTTGAATTGGCCTTGTTTCGATTACCCATTCTTCATACCCAATGAGAACCTGAAATGTGGTTTGGGTAAACCAAAAAAGAAGAGATTTCATATAGAGATGGACTTAAGGGAGCCTGTCAATAAGAGCAGGTATAGCGTGTATAGAATGGAAGGACACAATAGGAGAAGGTGTCCTCAACTTAATAGAAACTATATAAACAAACATATATGTGTTGTTTTCTTACATTACGTTATCATATCATATTATGCTACTATAAGTTAATGACAAAACATATTTTTTTATTGTTTAGTAGGTTAGATGGATCTAGGACCGAGTAACCTTTCAGTACTACATGGATAAGGACGACATTGATCGTAGGACATATCGGATTTTCGTGTATGTTTTGATGCTGATTTATCTTTTAATTTGTACAGTTCAATAGTTTTCCACTGTTGTAATGAAAATGAATCTAATATTATAAGGAGGCAAATACACTACGGTGAGGCAAGTAGAGTCGAGCTTGCGAAAGGGCATGTTATAGATACCATTGGATTATCATTTCATCATCCACCTTGTCGATGCTAATTTCTTAAGGGTTGCACGGTTGTCATTCATATAGATTAATCATTACCTGATCACGGTGTTAGTCATGAGATGGAGACCCGAAACCCATACCTTCCATATAGCTCAAGGGGAGATAACAATCACATTATAGGACATAGAGGTCTTGTTTGGTCTCCACATTGATGGTGCTACAGTAACTGGGTATACGCAGTTAGTATGGCCTCAAGTAGCTAGGAGATTACTAGGAAACTACCCTACCAACAGTACTAACAGAGGGGGATGTGTTAGTTTGCATTGGTTACGGGACATATTTAGCGTACTTCTTGTAGGTATAGATGATGAGACCATTCGTCGATACACCCGTGCATATATCTTGCAGTTGTTTGGTGGATTTTTATTTACGGATTAGTCTTCGTCCCTTATTCACATGATGTTCCTACCGATACTAAAGTATTTCCTATATGCTGTGATGTTCAGTTGGGGATTAACTTGTTTGGCTTTGTTGTATCATCAGCTTTATGGGGCTATATGATCAGGAATGTAGGAGATTGGAGGCACCACTATACTATTACAAATATGGGCATGGGATCATTTCCCCTACATTGCACCACGAACCAGGTCCAGATTTACTATACAGGAGGGCTTACCACTAGCTGCTAAGTAGGCCATATCGTGAGACATTATGCACCATGCTATGTACGTTGTGGATGCATATCGGACTGCATTTGATCTGCAGATAAGTAGACAGGTATGCATTTCTTGAATTTTGTTTTTGTTGTTGATCTTCATTAAAAATTTATGGATTATTAATGTACTTTCTTTCCAAATGCATTGTAGGTTGTGTGAAAGGTGTATCTAGATGATCTTATTGATCTTCTACCCCCGTTTTATAGTGTTGGTCGAGCTATTTGGACAGCCAGGGTTCCACTAATATGTTTCTGTATTGTGGAGTTTTGTTTCCCCGATCATGTTATACAACAGTTCAGAGGTTTCTAGTCGATACCTGTTGATGTTCATATGGGTGACGAACTACATCATGTCGACCTTAGAGGTAGGATAGACATTGACTGGTTAGTTGCCCATCAGGGGTACATATCGACTTGGGTAGATCGCTATATGTGAGTTATTGATATTTAGGGACTAAGAGGTGTCGATCTAGGTTACTATGACTAGTATAGGGATCATATACGTTGATACATTATCCATCATGGGGCTATGATGGGATACTTAGTAAGCTTTCCTTCCATTTATCTTATGGTTTTTCCCAAACCAATCTATATGAATATAACATTAATTATTTCGTTAATTATAAGCGGACACTCTACATTGTGCAAGATTAGTAGATAATATCCATGCTGCTCATCATATCATCAATGGTGGCCTCTATCATCTCAAGGAGTATGGCGATTTAATATTATTTTCCAACCAGCCAATTGAGCTAGTCCCTGTACTTACCCTTTAACCACGTGTAGGTCCTAGAGTTCGCATGAGAGGACGTTGACCAGCACAAGCACGTGGTCAGGGATACAGTGATGATTCTATGCCATCGGGATCTAGCCATTCCATCGACTTGGGCAAGATTAGTAGTAGTGCATCACACGCTTATGCCTTTAGTTCAAGCCATACCTCTTTCAATACTTCAGGTGCTTACGTATCAATATATCCGTAGCCGATAATGTCAGCTCCTCGTAAACGTTGTACAAGATGGCCTTAAACAATACATATAGAGAAGGTCGACACTTAGTTACCACCATTACTGTCTACTCTAATTCCTCATGTAGATTTCACTAATACTCCTTTATAATCATCTGAGGGTCCATCCATACGTAGACCATCATTATTAGCTCGTTTCGGAAAATAATTAACTAGATCTAAGAAGAAGTAGTTGTAAATAACTATATTTGTATTACTTAATCTAATTGTTATGTATAATCGATATCTATTACTCATTGTATAAATGGTTTTTTTAAATCATTTTTCATATTATATTGTTATTGTCTTAATATTGATAGTTTACTGTTATATATATATATATATATACTTTCTTTATGCTATAGCCATTTTTAACAGATTTAGTTGATATTTTAGTGAATTATTTAAGTTGACCCACTCTATTAATAGTTTTCGTAGGTAGTACACTTAGTAAGAGGGAATGTGAAGTATGAATTTAACTTATAAGTGGAATAAGCAATTAACTTACTATATTAAAAGTACTTACTTAGCTAGGGAGAGTATGAAACCTCATTTGAATGTGCGTGGTAGTGATATTGAAGGCATATGAAAGGGATGCGTATTTATTTAATAACTTAATTAATTACATAAAATAACTTTAAAATATATATATATATATATATATCAACACTGAAGGCGCACGTATGAAGCACGCTTTCTTAGTGAATAATGAAGGTGCGCATAAGGAGCGTATCTTCTTAAATGCGCGCATAAGGAGCGCATCTTTAGAGAATGCACCTTCAATTTGCATCAAAAAGGTGTATACATATAGCGCATCTTCAGTTAAAAAAATCAATAAATAGTGAAGGTATACGCTAAGCGTGCATACTACTTTTGTAAAATTTTTTCAAGATATATCATTTTTATATATTTTTTCACAATCTATACTATAGAAGTACATAACCCGTTAAATATGGAGGTTGATTTGGGGAGCTAAGTTTATGCCAAAAGTGAAGTACTTGATCTAAAGAGTTTGTAATAATTCTATTCCTGTTTGTTTAAATCTTTATGTACGAAAGATTAGGAACAATCTAGATTGTCCATTTTGCGGAAATTCTGTAAATGGACTCAGTCTATTTGGACTGAAGTTTTGGGTAGGAGACGAGGTAACAGAAGGCATATTAATTGACGATCGGCTATTGCAGATTTGTGTTTCCTTGAGTCTATGTAAGGAGCAAGTTACACATGTATTTGGCGATCTCTTCACTGTCATATGGTATGTTTAGAAATAACGCAACGATTGTTTTTTCAACCACAAATTATTAAATCCTAAAGAAGTAATGCTGGTTATTAAAGCTGCAATTGGTGAATTTAAAATGCTATTCATACAGCAGTAGCCCAGTAGTGCCTCTCCGTTAAAATTAATTGCAACGGAGCTTGGGGCAAATCATCTAAGTGTGCTGGCTATGGAATAGTTGCAAGGAACAGAGAAGAAAAGAGCTCGTTATTGCTAAATGCGGTTCCTTTTAAGCTGAGAACTGTTTATTCCCCGAAGTATAGGCAACTAGAGAAGCTATGAAGCTGGCATGAACGAATAGGTTGAAATGAATTGTAGAGGAAACAGACTCTTCCTTAGTCTACAATGCAGTAGCGGGTAGAGGAAGTCTTTGGTCTGTATCTAGCGTCATACCTGATGTTAGGAAGCTACAAACTGAGTTTCAAGATTGTTTTCTCTTTCATTCCTAGGAATGGTAATAGGTGTGATCACAGGAGTTCATTGTTCGTAATGGGGGGAGATCATATTATCCGTAAACTCAATCCAAGGTAATCTCTTTATGTACTGGCTTTTTGTTTTATTTGTACCAAGCTACTAATATGCAACAAATTCGTTCTTTGCATATTCAAAAATTTCTAAACAACTTCAGGGTATATCCTGATGGAATTGTAATATCATTTGCCACAGCCGATTATTTCCTTATAATGTCATTGCAAATTTTCAGGAACTACTTGATGGAATTATGAGAAATTAGATACTATATTGAATAATTTTATCTGTGATAAATGGAATTTTAAAATTCGAAGAGGCCAATCAATAAAGGCCATTTTATCCCGTTGTGAAGGATTTCTTGAATAATTCAATCACTCGCCAAAAACCTTACGATCGTCCGAAAATGGGTGAACAACGTAAATAATACTGCCAATGATCATGTTGAATACCCGGAAATTGGTGGGTCGTTTTAATATGGTCCACGACGAGTACTGGATCATGCATGCCCCGTGACCATAGAGCCGAAAGCAGTTACAAGTAATAAATTAAGTTTATATGGAGATCGGTAATATGTTTATTATGCTACTACACGTCGTAAACAACAATGCCTTGTGTGAGCTTATTATACTGCGTGTCTTGATAAATAATATAAAAATATAAATATTAATTTTTTAAAAAATTATATACCATTATTAATATTTATATATTATATATTCACACGTTATGTATAAAAAATATTAAATGTTTTTTCATCATAAGAGGTATGATTGGAACAACTTAAAATGAAATTTTCTTTTATAAAATTTTATCTTCAAAATCTCCGCTCGGATTTTTTTAAGTGGTCAAATCGCAACTTATTCTAATAATTTCCCCTAATAAACTAACAGGTAAAATAGGACTGAAGAATCGAACGGTACACGTAAAGAGAAGGTACAAAGAATCCTTACTTTCATCAGACTGACAATAGCCATAGTTTACTATATTTTCTTTATATTCCAAAAAAAAAAAAAAAAAAAAAAACAGAAGAAGTCAGGGATTCTCTTCATCAGCGTCCTTTATCCTGCACAAAGACAGGAATCAGTAGCTCATGTCTTGGCATCATCATTTATCAAAACAACCCACCTCCTTCTAGCCCCCGGTAATGCACTCTTTTTTGTCCTTTTAGTTTCTAGTCCCATCCTTCTCGAGCATCTCTTGTTATGTTCAAATTGATAAAAACCGTCATAAAATAAATAAATAAGGGCTTTATGTTATTTCCATTTAAATCTTTATTACCTTTATTTTTATCGCAAATTATAGAATTTTGAAAGTTGATTATAGATTTTACCAAAAAATCAGCATAATGAATCACGTGCTTTTTGTATTGGATTTCATTAATAAGTTTCAAATTCACTTGATAGAAAAATAACACTTATCTACAATCACAGATATATTGAAAAATGGAATTCTATTTTAAATTTTGATGGGATTTCTTTGCCTAATAAGATTGATAGCTACATCAAAATAAATGTTGTAGTATGCATCTTATAAAGAATAAGGTGAAAATAACAAGAATAGTCACTGAATGCAAGTATTTTAAAGTACATATACGTTAATTAAATATGTATGCATGGTAAGTTGTATGCGTGCGCTTGTATGGTCTCCTATAGGAGCGCTAGGAAATCCCTTGTCTCTCAAATTTGTCTTCGAGCCATTTTATTCCTACTTTAGGAGAATCAAACACAAGGAGAGGTGTGATGAGCTAAGTAAGTGCAAGCTAGAATAATTGAAAGAAAAATACAATAAAATCATAATATATAAGAAAAATAAGCAAAATAGGGTTGTGTAGAGTTCAAGTATTAAACAAGGACCTATTGTGAGTCTATACCCAACAACTTCCCCTCCTGGTTACCGCCAACAGCCTCTCGTCGATGCAGGTCCACTGTAGCTCCAACCATCGGGGTGGATATGAGTCTGACGATTAAAGAGGATCGCTTAAGTGAGTACCTCCTCCCTCCTTTGCTACTTTGTGATGCTTAGTGTGAGATTGTAAGCCATTCACTTATTATTTGTTTAACCGTGTGTATTCACTTATTATTAATGTTACAAGAGGATTTTGAAGTGAATTGTTGAATGAAAGGTTGAGACAGGTTATTGGATTTATTATTAGATTGTTGTTTTGTAGTTTGAATGGTTTTATATAAATAATGACGGAGCATACTAGTGATAGACTCCAAGCAATACTGTCATATGAAGCAAGAACTGAGAATGCATGAGATTGCATTTTTGTTTTGAGATTTGGATATTCTGAAACTTTACCTATTTGATTGGCAGCATTGTATACATGCCATTGCATGATTTTACCCGTTGCATTTCCATTCATCTAAGTAATAAGAATAAGAGTTATAATAAGAGCACCAGTAACTTAATTGTTATGATTAAATAGTAGTATAACGCCAAAAGGGGCTATCTTGTGATGATAGGCATGAGCACACTTAAGTGTTGTAAAAATGTATGTGCCTATGTGATAGTGAAATGTATGCCTTTATGGTAGACGATACCTATGCCTATATGATAGCCAACATGTGTGCTTATGGGATAGATAATACATGTGCCTGTGTGGTAAGCAGGTACTATGGCTTTGATTAAGCTAAGTATGAGGCTTTGATAAAGTAAGTGTTGAGGTTAAGAATAAGTGAGTACAAGATAGGTAAAGTATGAAGCTCTGCTTATACTTTATCCTATAAATATAGGTTACCAAAATTTCAAAATTGGAACATACACTGTAGTACCCTAGAAACCATTCTAAAACCCACCCTTTATATAATTTATATGGTATAAGGTACCTTATGCTATACAACTTGTAGATATCCTTTCTCTTTTTATCTTTCCATAATTTCCATGTCACAAGTTTTTCTATGATGAACTCCTATCATACTTTTTCTTTTCCATGCTAAAAAGATTACTTTTCAATTATTGAATGGGACCTAAATGTCAAATCAACCCATTTATTAGCAAAATTATTAGGTGAAAAACGCATAAAGGTTCATGTACAAAAGAAAAGAAAATAAAAGTTTTTTTGGATTTTGATTATTAACTTTGGGTTTAGGATTTGTATTAGGTTTGAGCGATTTCTTTTTGACATCAATATAGCATTGCATTTTTTCTTTTATTTTTCTTGATTGAAAAATATATGAGGTTCTTTTTCTTTCATTAATATATATTATATTGTTTAAAAAAATTTAAATAGTAGGTATATGGTACGATAGAACTCAAATCAATACTTTAGAGTATTATGACTCGTTCACTTTACTAAATGAAATTAGGAAGGAATAGAATTGGAATTTCCAAGAAATGTATTAATGGTATAATATTTATTATTTTATTTAGTTAGATTTATAAGTAACTTAAAAATAGATACATAATAGAACATTAATGACTAAATTACTATCAGTCCTTTTTCTTTCTCAACTAACCTTAAAATGAAGTAATAGTAATGATAGCAGAGGCGGTGACTGCGATAGCAGCAGTGATGGTGGCAATGGTGGTGGTTTGTGGTAGCAATGATTGTAGAGGTGAGGTAGGAGCGGCAATAGTGGTCATCAAGTTAAGATGAGATCATTTATGAAAAAAAAAAATTGGTCATCAAGGAATTATGATTTTTTTGTTGAACTAAGAAATCTCTATTACTTGAAATCAAGTAATATGAATTCTTACGGAATTATGATTCAGAGATAAAAAAATAAAGTGAATACCGTAACAAGGAATAAGGGGGAATGGAATTCCAATTCTCTCTAAGTAAATGAGACATTAGTTTTAATATAAGTTCTGGTATAAGTTCTAAAGTTGGTACAGGGTATAAAGATGACAAACCCATATCTTACTTTAGAGGAGTAGATTTTGAAAAATTACTATTCAAAACTTACCTCATGACCCTAGTACTTATTGAGAACTTACTCAATCAAGTAAAGTATGGGTGGATACCTTGTATTTTTGTCTTACCTACTCACTCCTAGTTGAGTTAATGATTTACCAAGTGATTAAGCAAAAAAATGGAAATTATATAAACACTAAAGTTTTATCAAGTTGGCTTAACAGGTACGTATTGATATATGCTACCACTAGTGATTTTGGTAAGTATTTATTAATAGGGAATTCTCATACCACTTCTCATCCATATAATGTTGCAAAATATGATTTATGTTGTTGTATTTGCTACGTTATGTTATGTTTTGTTCCTGCTTTTATAGTATTTTACTCACTTAATGAATTATGAGATGATGGTTAGCTTTTGTAACCTTAAGTCATGAGGAGCGAGCTTGAAGATAGTTCAGTGCTTGAGAACATTTGAAGCAATGTAGTTGATGGATTATAATGTTACTTTATGTCTTATATGAGATTACGTAAAACTATATAGTGAAGTGCAAACTTAATTTTAAGATGCAAGTTAGGTTGTATACAAGATGTAAGCAAGTCCTATGTAATGATGGTATAAGCATTTATGGCAAGCTTTTGATGAATATCTCATAGTGACTATAGAGGATGTCACTTGACTATATTACACAAACTGTACTATAAGATGTTTATTCCATGAAGTAATACGTAATATATATAGGGAAGTATACTATGAGGTATTAATGGAAGTAATAGTTTGCATAGACATTGATGCGGTACTTTATGATGTTGAAAGAAAGTTGGAATGATATTAAAAGTTTGTGGAAGTTAATTATATGACTGTCTATAGGTTAGTTTTATCCTCAATTTAGGGATGACATATAAACTTTTCCTTCAATAACTAAAGTTTTTATATAAGTTAAGCAAACGCTTCAACAGACGAGGCACTATAAGAGGAGAAATGTGAAGTACAAGACTTTAAAAATGTTGCAATAAGTCTTTGATGGGAACTCTCGTTACTTGTTTAAATTGTTGTTAAGAGAATTGGGTTTCAATTGATGGTGTTGTTGATAATGTCATTGGGGTTGAATTAAGATTAGTTGAGACTAAAGGTTCAAGACATTGAATCTCACATTGCCATTACTTATAATTAGTGCAATATATATAATAAATATAGATGCTATGGGTTCTTCTTACCTTAAGGAACTCAAATGCAAAGTGTTAATAATCGGTATAAGACATGGGATAAACTGACCTCCTTAAGCCTTAAATCGAGCTCCTTAACACTTGAACCGACCTCTTACAAGCTAACTGTTATGCTCCGAAGTCACAGAGTTACAATAGTTTCGCCGTGTAAACCATTCTATGATAGTAACTGGTCTCATAGTACCTACCATAGACATGATCTACACAAGGCGTCAACGACTCATCGCTTTGAAGTAAACAGTCCAATTAAGTGTTTAACTACAATTATAGTAATTATCATAAATTTTTAATAAATATACTTAATTATATGTAAAGTCTACATAACCTCCCATGAAACTCTACATAAACATAACGGTTCACTAATTTACATAACAATTATCAATCCTTCATCCTTAAACTACAAAGGACCCTCTAGCTATACATCCATTGCTAAGCAAATTGATCCTCACACCCCTAGCTTCAAAAGAACTAACCTCTAGATAATTGTAAGGCAGCATAATACTTAAAGTATTCAGAAATCAAGACCTGTAAAATGATCTATAAAGGTATGAGCAACTACAGCTCAGTAAGTTGAATTAGAAACTCATGAGTGTATACAAACACAAATAAGATTATCAAGTAATTATTTTAATGCAATGCAACAATTAAGTGTCATCGCATAACGTAGTTCGGTCCATTGTGAAATCAGAGAAATTTCACCTACTATAATCCGGGTTGAGGAGTTTCCATGTTATGCAGCAGCTCACAACCAAACCCATGCTTGTATAATGGAGATATTGCTTCTTCCGCAACTACCTTTGCACCATTGACTTCACCTTCGCCGCGACCTCCTCTCCTGTCACTTAGTTCGACTAAGGATGAAGAATGAACCATTATGCAATCTTGCGCTATCCCTTTCGAAGGAGTTAGTATTTGGTTGGAGAATTCTAACGATTCCCTAATAGGTTGCAATGCATGACATTTTAGGTCATTAGAGTCGAATAAGATTAAATTTCATTTAAGGTTTGCAAACAATTTCACACCAATTCAATCATAACACAAAATCAATCATATTACAATTCTCAACACGAATTCAGATATATCAGACACATGCGTAAACTACTTACAATCACAACCATATACAATCTTAGGTCTCCGAGTACCATAAAAATAGTACTCTAATACTGTAAGTAATAACCCAACTTACTTGGAATTTCTCAGTCGCCCAATCACTTAATAGCAAGCTAATTCG
The DNA here is from genome assembly GCA_024138015.1 of Lumnitzera littorea. NCBI lineage: Eukaryota > Viridiplantae > Streptophyta > Magnoliopsida > Myrtales > Combretaceae > Lumnitzera > Lumnitzera littorea. Next base: position 145,357,597 of record JAMXBB010000001.1, read on the forward strand.
TCTCTAGGTATCCTATAATACAAATAGGTCTTTTTAGTACTTATACTTTAAGGATTCATATTCTAAGTTATAATTTAACTCATTTTTTCATATATACCTATTATGTACTAATGATTCATTCTACCCTATTTCGGGGTTCGGTTCCAAAATTAGATTCTAGTTTTAGTTTTGATTCTAGAATCTTAAATATGCTTGAATCCTAATGTGAAATTAATCACATTAAGCACGAGTATTCTAATATCCTATTGGGTCTTAATTTAGTATTCTAAACTATTCGGTACACACTAATCCTAATTGGAGTACCGGATTTATTCCCAATGTGAGAAAATCATACATTTTTTATACAATTACCTAAAATTAAATTTTGTTTCAAATTTAGTATATTCTAATTTTTATTATTATATTATCTAAATAACCCTAATTTTTCATATTAATTAAATTTCCAATTCCACATATTCTTAATTTCCTACAATTACTACCTAATTCCTAAATTAATTACACTTAACACTTCAAAGGCTAGGATTAGGTTTCCACATCAGAAATTAACATCCCTAAACATCTAATTACTATCTAACTTAATCACCTAATTAACGTCTTAATCAACTAATTAACTCAAAATTACCCAATTTTTCCATCATTTTAGGGCTAAAAATTCACTTAAAATTTTCAAAAATTAAATTTTTTAAAAAATGGCTTTATAGCACTGTTCTATATCACTTAAGCATTCTACAAAAAAAATTTGAGCTCCAAATTACACTCCTAAGCCTATTTATTTCTAATTCTAATCATGCTTGGTTTTGCTTAATTTGTTAAGAACCCTATATTTTCAGACGTGATTAAACTTAATCACTATTTTTCCCTAAATCTACATACAATAAAACCTCAAAATAACAAGTTTCATAATTTTTTAGGAAAAATAAATAATTTTAACAAATTATACAAAACTAGAGCAGATAAAGGACTCTCCCAGTTCGATGCCTTTTGGCAATCCAACTTCGGTCCAAGTGTGTCAGCCGATGTAGACGGTGGGTCTAAAGTGAGGTGGTGGTGGTGGTGGCTCGGTCCCAGGTGGTGGTGGTGTGTGGGTTTGGCTCACTAGTACTAATTGCACAGTTTTCCTTTCTTTCTTTTTTTTACTCTAGTTTTTCTCTTAAATTTCGATGCTCTCTATTTTTCTCTGATTTCTAACTATCTAAAGGAGCTCTATAAATTTTTTCCCTATTTATAGAGCTTTATGGTAATTAATGTGCATTAAATTAGATAAGACATTGCCTAAATCCTTTAGTTTTTGGCTTTTGTGTTGTTTGATTTTGATTGGGCAATTTTTTTCTTCACTTCCTAACTTGCCACAACCATATCCACCTCATTCTTGATTCCTCTGATTTTTTTTTTCTGATTTTTTCTTAATTAATTAGTAATTTTTCTTAATTATTTAATAAGTTTTTAGACAATTTAAGAAATTTCGCGTATTTTTATCTACATGTAAATAAATGTGGGGTACATGTGAACATTCCTAATTTTTATTTAGGTCATTCTATAATTTTTAGTATAAATATAATCTATCTCTAGCAATTTATTAGTTATAAGATTACACTTTTCGCCTTTCAATAATTAACAATTATTATACTTAAAATTTGAAAATTTTATAATCTCCTATTTTATTACTTATTTTCTTAAATTCAATTTTATGGGGTTGTTTTTATTAATTTTTCTATCCATAGTTTATAATTTGGGTTTTATTTGATCCTTTAACCGATCGCCCTAAACTTTGCATTCTAAGTTCAATCCTATTGTTACTTTGTTTAACTTTAGGACTTACACTAACTTCCTTAGAATAACCCCAAAAAGCAATCACAATCTCCACCATCAATCAATCACAAGCCTATTAGCATTGCTTAAAAGCACCTACATGTACCCTAGTAGAAGCCCACATGCCTATTTGAATGGCACCTATAATGTATTAGAAACAATATGATATTTAGGACCATTCCCCCTTAAAGCATGCATAGCCCAACTATATGGCAACCCTCAACATTAAATGAGAGAACACAAGCACAAGGCTCAAAGCAGTCATACCTTAACTAAGTTAGAAGATCTTATAAACCCTAAGCCCCCCAATACTTTCGATAAGATGTCATAGGTTACACACTGTGAGTTAACTGAAACTTGAGGTCCAATCTATAAATATTTTAACCCTTTAACTCCTAAAGGTAATAAATACATATACACGTATGCATGCTTACATACATATACATGCTCATACACATGCATGTATGCGCACATTCATACATACACATGTGCACTTACTCAACTTCGTACTTGAGTATATTGCCAATTGGAGTTATATATTCCCTCATGAACATAATCAACTTAAGTATCGAAGTGGTATCACTGAACAATCCTTGACTATTCTCATCCTTATGTATATCACAGGTCAATTTAGTTAAAACCATAAGGTCTCTTAGGCTCAAGACCTCGAGCCTTATTACCCTACAATGTCCTCTTAAAGCCTTGAGAAGATGGCCACACTATTAACTAGAATCTTTAGATGACATAATGTCATACTAAGCTTCAACTGAATGTAAAAGAGGATGGTGAACTAATATTTTCCATCCTGTTAAAAATTAACAAAATCGAAGAGTTCTTGATCTTGTTACATAAGATTAGTTGGTAATTTTTTGTTTGTTTAATTTTCTTAGCATTTAGAACCTTAAGGACAATGCTCTTCAAAAAAAGGTGAGGCAAATGTAATTTTCCAAAAAAATAGGTAGTAAAATTGTTATGATTTAAAAATATAGTTAGAGAATTAGTTGAATTACTAAAGAACTATTACTAATAAATCAATAGTATATATAGCAATTAGAGAATGTAAATCATTAATTTAGGGTAAATTGTGAACTCTGTCAAGCTTGATTTTTTGGTTTTTATTTTCCTTAACCCAATTTTTATTGAATCTTATACTCATTTAATATAAACTATTGACTAAAAATTAAAGAAAATCTAGTTTTTTCTATAAGTTTTGAAATTTGGAGTCACCGCCGAACTTAAGTCGAGAAAAATAGAGTGAAATCAAAATTAATTGGGTGGATTAATTTTAATGTAACTATTAGTATGCGAGAAAAGTCACTTTTGAAAATAATTTTTAAAAACCAAAAGTTTCAGATTTGGGAGTTGTTTTATTAAACCCTAATCGAGTATCATTTTTAACCTTCCGATTTAGTTTTATTTTTTAAAATACCTTTTTTTCATGAAAAATAATTATAAATTTACAAGTAAAGAAGATTAATTTTATTTGCAAAAAAATAGAGAAGAGAATAAGAAATTAAATTTATATACAAAAGAAAAAATAAAAAAAAATTCCTATTTAAAGTCATCTCATAGATGCCTGCATACCTCTAGTAAGAATTAGACTTTTTATGGTTCGTTTTAAAACTTTAGGTATGTTTGTTTATTTTAACTTTAAAAATTAGCCAAGTTTATATCTCTTAACTATTTTATTTTTAACTTGAGAAAAATTTCTAACAAAGGCCCTAAGTTTTAAATTGTTTATTTTCAGAAAATTCTAATAAATAGTCATAACTTTGAAAAAGGTTAATTAAAAATTTTTACTTTGGAAAATAATTCTTCTAAGTGATAAGAGTCTTTTTATTTACTTATTTATTTATTTTTCAAATTATTTAAAATGCTTAATCCATGTACATTTTATTCAAAAATAATTTTTTTAAATACTTTACAAAATAGAAAGAAAAAGAAAATATTTTAAAAGAAAGAAAATAAATAAATAAACTTTTTTTTTTCTTTTTTCCTCTTTTTTTATTTTTTATTATTATTTTTTTGTTATAATAAAATGAGGAAAAAAGGCAAAATAAAATAAAATAAAGAAGTAAACTTAGTAGGGGCAAGGATTGCGAGTCAATTCATACAAGTAACTAGATCGAGTTTTGGGTCGAATCCAGTTCATCCGACTCGATCATGTGTTGGGTGTCACGTCCTAAAGCAGCAGAATTGTAACAGTCCTGCCGTACAAACCATTTTATGATAGAACCTAACCTTACAATCATTATCTTAAACCTGATCTACATAAGTCATTCACAGCTAACTTACTTTGAAGTAAACAGTTCATAAATTTAATAAGCTATTTACTTAAAAAAGTATGAAATCATGTATATTCATTAAGATTCAAGTATTACAAATAATGTTTATAGGGTTTTATTATCTTATATTTCCTAAATAATACATTGTTTGAAAATGAGAGATTATAAATAAAGGTCAAGACCTTAAAGATATATCTATTCTTCAGATATATTTTCTTACTCTATAAGATACCGTAAATACTAGCTTCAACATAATTGTAATTCACTTCTTAGCTAACACCTGCAACAAAGTCTATAGGAATGTGAGCAACCATAGCTTAGTAAGTTAGGATAGAGACTCAAAACCATACAACAAACACAAACTAGATTATCAACTAAATTATTAAGTACAATGCATACTCAAGCAAATGTCATCGCACGACATTGTCCAACCTGTTGTGAGATTAGAGAAATTGCACCTGCTTTAATCTAAGTTGAGGAGTTTCTGTTAATGCAACAGTTCACAATCAAACTCAGGCTTGTGTAATGGAGACACCGCTTAATGGGAATTAAGCTATGGGACCCCTGACCCGTAGTCGAGCTTGAGGACTAGAGGGGCTGGCACGACGAATCCTTATGTTCTAACTAATCCCTGTCAAGGCCGAATACTTACTTGTCGAGTCATCTCTAATGCCGTACTGTATAATCGCTTTTTATTTTGTAGTACGCCGAGTTAATAATTACTCTCTATTGTTAAGCCGCCCAATCACTCGGCATTATCCTTGCCAAAAAGCCGAGAGAGAGAATCCGGACTGATTAAGCCATCCCTGCTTAGCCAATCCCATCTGTTCGTATTTTTGGTCTGCACCTCTTAACGACCCCGATAATGCCACATCGCTATGTATACAGTATCACGTATAGAATCTATAGCACCAATAATTATTTTCCTTGTATATTCATTTTTGCCCCTTTGTAACATATACATTGCCCCTTTAGGAATTGCTCTTTTTGTCTTTTCTCTTTTAGGCAAGTTGCCCTAGTTTGTGGGTATAAATACCCCTGTACTTGCAATTGCAACATAATCAAATTACCTTTAAGACACTTGAGTATTTTCTTCCTTACGTAAACACTGCTTGTTTACTCTCGACATCACTTTTATCTTTTCCCTTAAGCAAGGTTAGATGGCAAGTAACCTTATCGGACCAATTGTGCATCATATCGAATTATGCCATGAGTCCTCAAAAGTTCCTCTAGTACGTTATATCCTTTGGAACTGTTTGTGGGTTTTTGCTAACTACTCCATTCACCTTTATCACTCTTTTCGTACATTTCCCTATTAGCTCTTTTTCGAGTTTTCTACAAGCTTGGACCCATTTAGCAAACGACCTTATCTGTTCTTGGTCATAGTTCGCATCATCTTGCTATCAGAGCAGAGGTTTTATATGAACTAAAATTAGTTCTTCTTTAATTTCTGTTGTGCGCTGTTTTGCCTATGTGAAATAGAGTCAGTTATTAAGTTCATTTGACTGGTGTGTTATTAACTGTTCACTTTCTAAAGCCTTTGTTTAAATTCTAAATTTGTGAGAAAAAATGACAGACCCAAATATGAATGTTGGTACTGGTGATGATAATGGAGTTATCCACCATGGGCGTCAATCTCAGGGAACTCCTAGAAGTACTGACGAGAGGCTCGATGAGGTAGATCACCTCTTGGTAGATCTAACCCGAGCTGTTCATGCATTGTCTTACCGACCCACTGAGGCCACGCAGAACACTCTACAAGTTGCTCAACCTATTAGAAGTCAGAAACTAGCTCGACCATTTTAAAGTGGAGGAGTTGGTGGATGAGTAAGGTGAAGGATAGACATGAGAGAGCTTGATGAGGAAGAAGAAGGGTATTTTGAAGACGAACATGTATGAGTCCTTAGAGCGTCCAACCATATGAAGGTTTGGATTCCGAGTTTTAATGGATCTAGGAATATTGACAAGTATCTGGATTACGAAGAGAATGTAGAGCGTATATTTGATTATTACTAGTATAAGGATTAGGAGAAAGTGAGGACTGCTATTATTGAATTTTTCGGATATGTTACCATGTGGTGAAAGAACCTTTAGGCCATGAGAAGGAAAGAGGGGTACCAAGAGATTAATACTTGGCCCACGATGAAGAGAGTGCTCAAAAACAGGTTCGTACCGAAAACATGTCTCCAAGATACTTTCACTCGGCTTTGGGAGTTGAGACAAGTAGACCGAACCATTGATGAATATGTTCAAAAATTCCAAATGCTTATGATACGATGTGAAGTGGAGGAACCACCGGCCCAAACAATCTCAAGATTTGTTAGTAGGTTAAGAGGAGACATCAGAGACATTATGGAACTTTAATGATTTGATATGATAGATAAAGTTGTTAGGATTTCCCAGCGTGTAGAGAGGCAAAGAAGCAGCCGAGCAACGACCCAAATGCCGACTAGCCGATCAGGACAGGCAAGTAATCGCACTTTGCCGAGTGTCAATCCGAGTAGAAGGGTTGATGTCAAAGTCAAGTAGAAAAGCCGACCTGAAGATGCAGTGCCAACCCAAATGTATAAGAAGGGGCAAGGGTCTGGCAGGAAGACCAGCCAAATCAAATGCTTCAAGTGCTAGGAGTTTGGACATATGGTTGCTCAGTGCTCGAACCGAAGGATGATGGTCATCAAGGAAGACTTCCCGAAGTTAGACGTAGAGAGTATGGATCAAGAACCTGAGGAGGAGGAGGTTTTTGCCAAAAAGGAGAATGCTGAGAAAGAGTTGATTAAGGAAGACATGTATGCTAAGGACTTGGACCAGCTACTCATGATTGTTCGACGCACTATGAGAGTAGAACCCTCACGAGAGGAGGAGCAAAGAGAGAGAACTTATTTCATATTACCTGTAAGGTGAATGAACAAACATGTGCCCTTATCATGGATAGTGGAAGTTACACCAATGTGGCATCAGTCGACTTAGTCTCAAAATTGAGGTTGCCGACTGTTGTACGTCCGAAGTCGTACAAGTTGCACTGGGTGAGTGAAAATGGAGCATTACACGTCACTCGGCAAGTACTGCTGCCGATCATTATCGGCAATTATTCCGACCAGATTCTCTGCGACATACTGCCTATATGCACTTCCTACATGTTGTTAGGAAGATTATGGCTGTTTGATAGGAAAGTCATCCATGACGGTTACAGGAGTACCTACATGCTCGAGAAGGATGATCAAAAGATCACGCTAAATCCAATGCCATCGAGAGAAGTTCACAAGTTACAGACAAAACTTGCTCGCGGATCGAAGAAGGCTCTAGTGATGAGTAGAGCTAAGCTCTAAAAGGCTATTAATGCCAATGAGCCTACCTTCCTATTGGTTAAGCAACTACTGGAAATGAAGGAGCGGGATGATTTACTGTCACGCTCTGAAGTGGTAAAGTTGTAATAGCCATGCCGTATAAACCATTTTAAGATAGAAGCTGACCATATAGTTGCCATCTTAAACCTAATTTACACAAAGCGTCTACAGCTAACCCGCTTTGAAATAAATAATTCGTAATTTAAATAAATCATCTACCTAAGAAAGTAAGAATATATATATATATACAGTAGAATTCGGTTATTACAATTAATGTTTATAATGTTTTACCGTAATCTATTTCCTAGTTGATACATTATTCAGAAAAGAAAAATTCAAAGATAAGAGCTTAGACCTTAAAAATATATGTTTATTCTTCAAATGTTTTTCTGCACTCCCTAGGATCCAGTAGTTACTAGCTTCAGAATAGTTATAAGCCGCTTCTTAGCCAGCACTTGCAACGACGTCTATGGAGATGTGAGCAACCACAACTTAGTAAGTTAGGATGAAGGACTTAAAACTATATCACAAACATAAACAAGGTTATCAATCAATTTATTAGGTGCAATGCATGTTCAAACAAATACCATTGCACGACGTTATCCGGCCCGTTGTGAGATTAGAGAAATTGTGCCTGCTTTAATCCGAGTTGAGGAGTTGCCATTAATGCAACAGCTCATGACCAAACCTAGGCTTGTGTAATGGAGACATCACTCCTCCCAGGACTACTTTCGAATCATTGACTTTACCCTTGTCGTGACCTCTTCACCTGTCACTTTGATCAACTAAGGATGAAGAAGAGACCTCTTATGCTATCTTATGCTATCCAATACTATTCCTTTCGAAGGGGTCGATATTTGGCCGATGTTTCTCCTAATGGGTTGTTATGTAGGTTCAATTTATTATTACAAGTCGTATATTTGATTAGGTTTAGTTTAGGGTGGTCAATCATTTTATACAATATAAGCCAGAATAACAAACAAAATCATAGCATCACTCATAATCAAGCACATGCACACAGCCAACTATTTAACAAGCACACCCAAGTATAAGAGCCTCCAAAATACAGTAATGTATTAATCTCAACTTACTTGGACTCTTCACTTGCTCACTCGAGGTTCGACTCGCTTAGGCCATTGCCGATTATCCTTATAATACCAACATTGTCTCAGTTTTCATATAACTGTTATAGATTAGTTTTTATCCTATAACACTTATTATTTTCTTTAGCTTAGGGTTTAATATGTCTAATTATCTAGATTTTCAAATCTTTTACAATTATTCTGGGTTTGGGGCTAGGTTCAGGTTTAGTTTTTACATCGATTTCTAAATTAGGTTTTAGTTCAATTTCTAAGTACTATTTTATACACAAACTCTAAAAACTCGTTTCAACTCATAATGTGAAATTAATCACATTACTTTAAGATATCCTAAATACCATAATTACTCATAGTTAGTATTTTATTCCACTTAGTACACTTAAATCTTTATTAGTATACCGAATTTACTCCTGATGTGAGAAATTTTTACATTTTTCATATAATTACATAAATTTAAGATTTCTATCAGATTTATTATATATCCCTATTATTTATATAATATCAATTTTTATCTTAATATCTTCTATTTATTATATTTCCAATAATTACATGTTATATATTATCACCTATTATATATATAATACACATTTAATATTTCTATTGCTGTAATTACCATCTCTTAACATCGATTAATATTTCAAAATGTCTAAATTCATCCTAAATGAAATTTGAACCTAATTACCTTAAATTACCAAATTAACTTAAAATGTACTATTTTTTCGTATTACTTATTTACTACATAATTACCCTAATAATTACATCTAAGACCTTAAATGTTATAAGTATTATACTTCATCAGATTTCAACATCCTAAAACATATAATTGTAAATCAAATCAGTAATTACCCATTTAATTACTTAATTAACCCTAAATTACCCATTCTCCGCCTCATTTTAAGGCCTAAAAATTATCTAAAATTTTTAAAAATTCATTTTTGAAAAAGGGCTTTGTGGCACTGTTTTATATCACCTAAGTAGTCTACACAAAAATTTTAGGCTCAAAACTACTCTCCTAAGGTAATTTATTTCTAAACCGAAATATACTCGGTTTTGCATGATTTCTTAAGGACCATATATTATGGGACATATTTTCATCAAAATAATTTTTTTCCTAAAAAATACATACTAAAATATTTAGAATAAGAAAATTCATAATTTTCTAAGAATATTTACTATTTTTATAAAATTACACAAAATCGGGTTGGAAATCGAATTCATCTGTTTGGGTAGCTCCGGCCATCGTCGACGGCCACGGGTATGTCAGCCCACCTGAGTGCTGCTACCACCGTATGGTGGTGCTGGCCATCCACTCCTAGTTGCTTATCGAGTTTGGGTTCTCTTTATAAGCCTCAACTGTATAGTTTTTTTATAATTTTTTCTAAAACCCTAATTACTCTCAATTTTGCCTCTTTCTAATTTTCTACAATTTCAGACATCCAAAATGAGCTTTTGAAAAATTTGGGGTATTTATAGAGGTCTTGGGGAATTATTGTGTATTAATTTGATTAGACAATTGTCTTATCTTCTTTCAATTTGCCTTTTTTGTTGTTCTAATTTAATTGGCTAAATTTTTTCTTCTTTTCCTCAACTACAACGACCTAAATCTAGATCATTCCTTATTTTTTCTAATTTTTATTTATTTTTACTTAATTAATTATGAATTTTTTTTAATTATTTAGCAGTATTTTAGTACATTTTGCGTATTTTAAGTAATTAAGCATATTCCCACCTACATGTAAATTCACATATGGTACAAATAAATATTCCTAAATATTATTTAGGTTATTTTATGATTTTTAGTGTGTATATAATTTATCTCTAGTGATTCGTTAATTATCGGAATGCATTTTATGTATTTTCGATAAATAACAAGTAATATACTTAAAATTTGAAAATTTTATATTCTTTTATTTTATTACTTATTTTCTTAAATTCAAACTTACAAGATCATTTTTATTAATATTTCTAACTTTACTTTATAATTTAGACTCGATCGGATTTTTTAGCCAATTGGAATTCCGAGTAGTTGGTTGTGGGTCTTACATTTACCCGAAGAGGTGAGGGAACTGTTGGATGAATATGTCGACATGTTCCTAGAACAGTTACCTGAAGAGTTGCCTCTGACCCGAGGTATAGAGCATTACATTGACTTAGTATTCGGTGTTGCACTATTGAACAAGCCAGCTTATCACATGAATCCTGAGCAAGCTTCTGAGCTTCAACGTCAAGTCAATGAGTTGCTAGAAAGCGGATACGTGAGAGAGAGTCTTAGCCCTTGTGTTGTGCCTGCACTTCTAGTACCGAAAAAGGATGGAACCTAGCAGATGTATGTTAACAGCTGAGCCATAAACAAAATTACGATCAAATACAGGTATTTGATCCCGAGGCTAGAAGACATGTTAGTTGAATTGAGTAGAACCAAAATTTTCAGCAAGATTAATCTCAAGTTTGGCTACCATTAAATCCGCATGAGACTAGGAGACGAATGGAAGACTACGTTCAAAACTTAACATGAACTTTACGAGTGGATGGTCATATCCTTCGGCTTATCGAATACCCGGAGCACCTTCATGAGGCTTATGAACCATGTATTGGGACATCTCATTGGGAAGTGTGTCATAGTATACTTCGATAACATCGTAATCTACAGTCCCGACATGCCGAGTCACTGTGAACACATCAGAGCAGTTTTGGATATTCTCTGTGCCGAGATATTATTTGGCAACCTAAAGAAATATTACTTTTGCCAGGAGGAAGTGGTATTCTTGGGCTATGTAGTCAGTAAAGGAGGCTTGTGAGTCGATGATGAGAAGATCTGAGCAATTGTTTAATGGATGACCCCTATTACTTGTGCTAACGTGAGAAGTTTCCATGGACTAATTTCTTTTTACCGAAGGTTCATCAGGAACTTCAGTATCGTCGTTACACCCCTTACTAAATTAACGAAGAAAAATACCGACTACTGATGGGGAGAAAGGGAGGAGAGGAGTTTTGCTAAGATAAAGAAGAAGTTGACCTCCACCTCGGTGTTAGTGCTCCCCGACTTCGACAAAATTTTTGAGCTAAAGTGTGACGCGTTAGGCATTGGAATAGATGCTGTCTTGATGCAGGAAGGCTAACCAATTGCTTTCCATAATGAGAAGCTCCGATGACCCCAGTTAAATTACCCTGTTTATGACGAAAAGCTTTTGGCACTAAACCAAGCACTGTAAGTGTGGCAGCACTATCTACTGCCGAGAGAATTTGTCATATATACTAACTATAAGTCATTGCGGTACCTCCGAAGTTAAACCAAACTATCCAAGTGGTAGGCGAGTTAGGTTGAATTTTTTGAGGGATTCAATTTTGTGATCAAATACAAGCAAGGAAAGAGTAACATAGTTGTAGATGCTCTTTCGAAGAGACATGCACTCTGGTCAGAACTACAAACTAGACTGTTTGGTTATGCGAATATCAAAAAACAGTACTTCGAGAATCCACACTTTGGACCAATAATTTTGCGATGCATGGATAGGAGGATAGTAGACGAGTATTATGTAGAGGATGGCTATCTATTCCGAGGGGGGAAACTGTACATGCCAACTTGCTCTCTACGAGAATTATTAATTAGAGAAGCCTATAGTGGCAGACTCTCCGGACACTTTGGAGAAAGGAGGAACTGTGAACTATTGAATGGCCAATTCTTTTGGCCAAGAATGCAAAGAAATGTGCACCAAGTGGTCAAAAGTTGTGCCGTATGCAAAAAGGCTAAGTGTCGAGTCGAATAAGGGAAAGTAATGCCCCTACTTATCTCGACGAGGTTGTGGATTGAACTAAGCATGGACTTTGTTCTTAGATTGCCAAGAACTGCTTGGGGAGAAGATTTTTTAATGGTCATCGTGGATCAGTTCAGTAAGATAGTATACTTCATGCCCTGTACCAAAACTAACAATGCTTTAGCTATTGCTTCTCTTTTCTTAGAGGAGATTGTATGGATATACGGCATGTCGAGAAGTGTAGTTTCTGATAGAGACTCGAAATTCTTGAGCTATTTCTGGAGAACCCTATATCGTCGGCTGAGAACCAAATTACTCTTCAACACCTTATGTCACCCCCAAATTGATGGCCAAACAAAGGTAGTTAATCGTACTTTGGGTTCACTGCTCCGAGCTGCAGTGGGCAAGAACTTAGCTGATTGGGACATCTACTTACCAATGGTCGAGTTTGCTTATAACCGAATCGTATATGACACCACCAAGCAGACCCCCTTCAAAGTGGCCTATGGATTCAATCTTGAGTTGCCCCTCGATTATGGCCTTGTACTTGTACCTGTGCAAGAGGACCCCGACGCCTCGGCTAAAGCACAATCCTTTTAGCACATCTATGATAAGGTTACTCGACACATCAACCGGGCTGCCAGAAGAATGCCTAAAAAGGCTAAGGGTCGGTTGGCCAAATAATTTCAACCAGGAGACTTGGTATGGCTACACTTTAGTAAGGAGTGGTTTCCGAACAAAAGGAAGAACAAGTTATCTGCAAGAGCAGAAGGACCTTTCAAAATCCTCTAAAAAATCAGTGACAACGCCTACAAGTTAGAGCTACTTGAGGACTATGGTGTTTTTGATGCCTTTAACTTTGCCGACTTTAGTCCATATCACCCTAACAGAGGACTGAGCGAACACCATTCGGATTTGATCCCAAATCCAAAACAACCTAGAGAGAATAATGAGAATCATGCTATGAGACCCCTAACCTGCAGCCTCACCCGAGAACTAAAGGAGCTGGCATGATGAATCCTCATGTTTCAACTAACCCTTGTTAAGGTTTAATACTTACTTGCCGAGTCACCTCTAATGCCGTACCGTATGACCGCTCTTTATTTTGTAGCATGTCGAGTTGACGATTACTCTCTATTACTAAGCCGCCCAATCACTCGGCAATCATCCTTGCTGAGAAGTCGAGAGAGAGAATCCGAACCAATTAAGCCATCCCTACTCAGACAAGCTCATCTATCCGTACTTTTTGTTCGCATCTCCTAACGACTCTGCCAATGCCGCATCACCACGTATACAGTATCACATATAGAATCTGTAGCACCAATGATTATTTTTTTTGTATATTCATTTTTACCCCTTTGTAACATATACTTTGCCCCTTTAAGAAATGTCCTTTTTATCTTTTCCCTTTTGGGCAAGTTGTCCTAGTTTGTGGGTATAAATACCTATGTACTTACAGTTACAACATAATTAGATTACCTTCAATACACTTAAGTACTTTCTTCCTTATGTAAACACTACTTATTTACTTTCGGCATTACTCTTATTATTTCCCTTAAGCAAGGTTAGGTGGCGAGTAACCTCATTGGATTAATTCATGTGTCATATCGAATTGTACCATAAGTCCTCGAAAATTCCTTTGGTGTATCATATTCTCTGGAACTGTTCGTGAGTTTTTGCTTACTGCTCCATTCGCCTTTGTCACTCTTTTCACACCTTTCTACATTAGCCCTTTTTTAAGCTTTTTGCAAGCTTGGACCCATCCAACGACCGGCCTTGTTTGTTCTTGGTTACGGTTTGCGCCACCGCTCCTCCCACGACTACCTTCAAATCATTAACTTCACTCTTGCCGTGACTTCCTCACCTATCACTTAGTTTGACTAAAGATGAAGAAGAAACCAATTATGCCATCTAGCGCTATCTTTTTTAAAGAGGTCGATATTTGGCTAGAGAATACTAATGTTCCCCTAATGGGTTGCTATGCATGTCCGGTTTAGAATTTCAAATCATATATTTAATTAGATCCGGTTTAAAGTGTTCAATCATTTCAACAAATCACATAAATACAAGTCATGACAGTAATCGGAATCATATCTTCAAACTCAGAAATAAGCATATGCGTACAGTTAACTATCTAATAAGTATAATCATATACAATTTTAAGCCTCCAAGTACTACAATTTAGTACTCCGAAATATAGCAATGTATTAACTCCAACTTACTTAGTATCCTTGGTCATTCACTCAATCAACTGCAGGTCAACTCGTCTTCGTGTGTCCTATAATATATATAATATAAATGCGTTTTTAGTATTTATATCTTGATGATATGTATATGTATATATGCTTTAGGTTGTGGTTTAACTTAATTCTTCCCATATATATAATAGTTATTATTAATTCATCTTAGGTTAGTTTAGGGTTCGGTTTCTAAATCTGGTTCTGATTTAGGTTCTAAAGCGGTTTCAATTAAGGAAATTATACGTAAAGCCTAAAAATGCGATCTGAACAGAAATGTGAAATTCATCACATTGAGTGTCCTAATTATCACTTTTAATTCTAAATCAATATTATATTTTACTCGGTATACTTAAATCCTTATTAGTATACTGAACTTACTCCCGATATGAGAAAATTTTATATTTTTCATATAATTACCAAAATTTAAGTCTCTTACCAGATTTTATATATATTCCTATTATTAGTATAATATCAATTTTTATTTTAACATTTTCTATTTATTATATTTTCAATTTTTGCATATTATATATTATTACCTATTATGTACATAATACACATTTAATATCTCTATCACTCCAAATATCATCTCACAACATCAATAAACATCTCAAAATATCTAAATTCATTCCAAATCAGATTTTACACCTAATTATCCTAAATTACAAAATTAACTTAAAATTTACCATTTTTACCTATTACGTATTTACTACATAATACCCTAATAATTACATCTAACACTATAAATGCTACAATTAGCATATTCCATCATATTTCAATATCCTAAAACATATAATTATGTACCAAAAATCACCCATTTATGTATCATTTTAAGGCCTAAAAATTATTTAAAAATTTCAAAAATTTATTTTTGAAAAAAGGGCTTCATAGCACTATTTTAAATGTTCTAACTAGCCTACACAAAAATTTTGAGCTCAAAACTACACTTTTAAAATCATTTATTTCTAAACTGAAACATATTCGGTTTTGCATGATTTCTTAAGCAACATATATCACGGGATATATTTTTATCAAAATAATATTTTTTCTAAAAACTACATACAAAAATATTTCAGAATATCAAATTTCATAATTTTCTAAGTATATTTAATATTTAAAAAAAATATGTAAAATCGAGGGAAAATTTAGACTCACGAGAACTGGTGGCTTTGGTCATCGTCGGCCACTAAGGCCTTATTGTCCACTTTTAGGTGCTCATTTGGTAGGGGATTTCCGCTAAAGCCTTAATTGCACAGATTTTCGCTAATTTTTTTAAAAATCTAATTTTCCCTCAAATTTTCGACTTTCTCAATTGTTTATAACTCCAAACATCCCAAATGAGCTTCTGTAAAATTTTGGATATTTATAGAGGTCTTAGAGATTATTTGTGCATTAAATTAATGTGATAATTGCCTTATCTTATCCTTTTTTCACTTTTTATTATTACATTTTGATTGGTTAATTTTATTTCTCCATTTCTAAGCTAACACAACCACTTTCTAGAGATTTCTATATTTTTCCATAATTTTCTTGATTTGTCTTTAATTATTCATGCGCTTTCTTTAATTATTTAACATTATTTTAGCTTATTTTACGTATTTTAAGTAATTACGCATATTTTTAGCTTCATATACATATAATTTATTTCTGGTGATTCGTTAGTCATTGGAATGTATTTTACACATTTTTAATAAATAATGGATAATATACTTAAAATTTAGAAATTTTATATTCTCTTATTTTATTACTTATTTTCTTAAATTCGAGCTTATGGAATCACTTTTATTAATAATTCTAACTTTGTCATAAAATTTAGACTGAATCAGACAATTTGTTCGATCGCCTTAACTTCTATGAGCCTAACCCCGAATAGCTGATCATGGGTCTTACATTAGGCATGTGACTCTTACGAAGAAGGAGCAACAAGTTGTCAATGAGGGGTGATTCAAGCCAATTCCGAGCATTTTTCAAGCGGGCCGGTGGTGTTGGTTAGGCGACAAGCGTGATGGTGGTTAGGTATGAATAGGAGTTGAGATCCTAGGTTCTTAGACATCACGAATTCAGCTGTGGTATCGGTTCCAACCAAAGAGGTTAAATAGTGGTGTTGCAAAGTGGGGAGAGGTGAGTCAAAACCCTAAGGGGTGGTGATGATGCTTATAAGCTATGACAGAGAGTGGGGATTAGTGATTTTGAAAGCTAGAGTAATGATGATGATCACCATGTAATTGTTTTCGCTCGATATCTCTTGTATGCAAAGAAATGCTAGAGAGAGAGAGAGGTCGTGGTGGGGATTTACAGTAGAGAGAGAAAGAGTTGCAAATGTGTTCTTGAGTGGATTTTGTGAGAAATTGATGATGGGAACGATGTTGAAGGGTCCCTTTTATACTAATCCTACCTTGACTAAGAAGGAAACAACTGTTAATGGCCAAATTAACCATGTTTTAACTGTGTTTCTCTTGCGTGTAAGAGGATGATGTTTCCTTTTTTAACACTTAGAAGCTTCGATCTTTAATTCAAGACCTCAAATCAAGCAAAATCAACATAGAGGAAAATCCATATTTCCAAACTTTTCTTAATTTTCAAGGCACATTTTAACCCTTCGAATGAATGAATTTGGCCATGTTTTTACACTTAATGCATAGAAGGCCATGTCTAACACACGATTCCATCATTAATTTGATGGAATAGTGTATAAAACACAAGAAAAAGTAAGATAATGGCTTGTTCCTCATCATGTTATGCAATTAATATGTATTTAACATAATTGGCTAGACCGGTCCTAAATAAAGGGGATTGATTCAAGCCTAAATTAATCCATGTGCTCTTATCTCTTAAGGAAAAAAAAAAAAACCTTAATGAATTAAAGCTTCAGTCTAAATCCTAATTATTTTTAAAATGGCAATTTATTCTAACTTTAATGTTCTACTAAATATTTTTTCACATTTTCAATTTTGTGTACTTTTTTTATTTTCTTATTTTTTTTGTGTTTTTTATTTCCTTTTTTTTTTGTATTTTTTTTCTAATTAGGACCATTTTCTTAGGTGTCTACTTAAGGATTTTGTTTTTTTAATCTTTCCTTCTCCCTCTACCTTTTCTTTAGAGATTAACTCATCTCGATTAAAGGTTTGCTCGAATCAGAAGACCTCTTTTATTTTTCGAATATTGGCTATTCTTAGAAAGAATGAAAATTTAGTATTGTAGATTCTATAACTCCTTACATTCCCTTCTTTCTGGATAATGATACCCAACAAGTTGTCACAGCCTTAAAACTCCAAACATAAGAGACACTTATCATTTCTTTTCTATTTTTCCATCTTTTAATTATCCTTTACTATTTATTAGTTTCTTTTATTTGTTGATAATCCATTTTCTTTAAATATATTCATTTTTCTATTTTTTTTTTCACTTCAAAATTTAAGGTATTAAAAATATAAAAATGAAAAAAATATAAAGCTTCAAAGTACTTGCATTAAGTATCTCAAAATTTAATTCTACTAAGTTATTTATGATCAAATTCTATTTCTTGTATTTATTTGGTTATGAAGAATACTCAAGGTTATGAACATTTTAGGTGATATTCAAATTGTAATAACTATGGAGATAAAAGTTTTTTAGAAATATGGATTTAGATTAGTTATAAAATATATAGAAACAAGATGGAATAGTAAAGGAGAAACTAATTTAGTTGTATTTTGATAGCCCTTCATAGAAGAAGGAACTAAGAATGCTACTAAATGAATCATTATAGGGCGTCAAACTTGCTCGACTTAGTAAAAATCTTATAGAATGTGATCTTATAATGTTTTATGAAAGGTTTTAATAAATCAAATTCTAGGACTTACCAAAATCCCAAGGTGAAAAATTACTTAATATATGTACATATTACAATTATGTTTACATACTAAAGAAAAATAATAATTTACGAAAAAAAAGGAAAATAATAGTTATTAGAATATCATATCTTGCAAAAACAAATTCTAGCCACACTATTAGTCTTTTTTGCTTTGAGTCTTTACTCTCTCTTTCTCCTTACACAACAATTGTAGTACCTCACCCTTAGTCCATACTACATCACACTCGTGACTTGACTCACTCAAACTGAACCCTCACTTTATAACTGGTATTGCTATTGTTAACTCGTTGTCATCGTCTTACTATCGTTACATGTCAATCATTATCGTTTTGCTAAATTATAACCCAATTGACTATATATTGGTATGTCAAATTGTAATTTGACATTTAAGGACGGTAAGATGCTGACGACAAGCTAATGATGTTAATGTAGATGATAGAGTGAGGGTTGAGTCTAAATGACTTGAGTCAAAAGTGTGGCGTGGTGTAGACTAAGGGTGAGGTGCTATAACTATTGAGTAAGTGAAGAAAGAACAAGTAAAGACTAAAAGAAAAGGACTAAAGAGTGTAATAAGGGTTTGTTTTTGCAAGATATGATATTTCAATAACTATTTTTTCCTTTTTTTTAATTAGCCAATTATTCTTTTCTTCAATATGTAAAGGGATGTGAAGAAATAATTACAAGGATCACATACGTATCGCGTATCAAGTCATACTACACGTAACTAAGGAAATAACTTAAATCATACATATAGAATTATTAAATAAGATAGACTAGGGAGGCTAAGGAGGAGTACATAATCTTAATTAGGCTTTAATATGTTTGATGATAGGTGGCGGAACTCGATGGCATCAAACTTCATAGCTAATGAAGAATGACGTAATATTCTTGAAATATTTAAGTATTTAACCTTTTGAAAGAAAATTTCGACAAAGTAAAAACATTTATATCAAGATCTCTCGTATTTAAATGAAGGACGAAAATGTGATCTTTAGGATTTTGATGGTGATCAATGGTCAAGATCAATCATTTTCCCTAATAAATCCCAAATATGTTCTTTTTTTGGATCCAAACCTAATGAAGGACTTATTCTTAATGTGAGTCGCTATTGAAAAAATGTTAAATCGAACTGGTTAATCAAATGGATCCTATTCTAAATCTATTATGTTAAAATTCTTATAATTATCCTGAATATATAACTTAGTTTTCTAGATCTTGTAATTTTGGTCCCAAAAGTCAAATCCATATAATTACATAATATATATTAATTAACCTTTTACACGATTCAAGTTTTTCCCTTGGATTTTCAGTAAGTACTAAAACATTACTTAGACTCAATAGGGTTCAAGCCAAGCAAATATAGTACTTTGTAATGATCCGTCGGATGGAATCCTTATTATTAGGTAACACTTTTAGGATAGATGAGTCTCCAAACTAGCAGTTGCATAAAGAGACAGGACAATAGGACGTACCATGCTCAAACCGATAATATCTCGGTGGGCAGAGTTGGAATTATATGTTACGCGCATCGTCATTTTTTCGGTTTTATCTTTTCTATTATATCATCCTGTTATACTCTATTGTATTTGGATTATGGACACAATTGTCATTTGCTTGTTTGTCCCAACAGTCCCATACTATATAGCATAGTATATTAAATGGCAATCACATGCGCATATAACCCTCCTTCATACGTCCATCTGCCATAAATTTCTAGTGCTACAGCAAAGCTCTGGGTCATAGACACAGACACCCTACAACGAACAGACACTCCCTTCTCTACTGTTACACACAAACAACCACGTCAACACGAAAATGCCAAGTTCAGGTGCAGGAGGAGAATCATTTCTGAGGCAGCTAAGTAAAAAGGAGACATGGAAATCAACGTCAAAAAGGTGGGTTGTTGGTGGGAGCTACAGGTACACCAGTAGTAGTGAGTGTGAGACAAACGCTTGTGAATGTGGGAGGAGTTTGAAGCAAATGGAAGGGCTTAAAATGTATGGCAACGAGAATGGTGGGCTTGTTATGAGGAAGAGAGTTATGGTGGTTGTGGATCAGAATTCCCATTCCAAACATGCAATGATGTGGGCACTCACACATGTTGCTAATAAGGGTGATCTGCTCACTTTGCTTCATATTCTTCCTCCTGGAGCTCAAACTGATAGCCATGGTGGTTCTTCTTCTTCTTCTTCTCCATACCTTGCCAATTCACTTGGGTCGCTCTGCAAGGCTAGCAAGCCTGAGGTATGTTTCATGCTGTATACGATGTGCCTTCGTTAGTTTATAAGTTACATGTAATATGTTTTGAGGGAGCTGTTTCAAAAATTAGGGAAAAGAAAGCTTGAAAAGTAGGAGAAAGAAAATACTAGGATTTTGGGTTCATTTTTCTTTCAATTTTTAGGGTGTTAGCTCGAGCAATTAAGTTAGACGTGACGTGTTTTGCTCCGATCCCTACTGTTTAGTTCTTATTTTTTTATAACTTTTCCAGTTTAATCAGAGGCATTGTACCAAAAAAAAAAAAATAATAATAATAATAATTCACGTTGTAATTAATGATAATCGTGATTTCGACCGTACAGATCTTGTTCTTTTTTACGATCTTTTAAACACCGTACTTAAGGAAAATTTAAAAAGCCCCGAAAAAATCCATGGTGTTTTTTTAGTAATCTTGTCTGTGGCATGAATTATGTCTACATTTTTTTTCCTATTTTGTTCTTTTTTCTTTTTCTTTTTTTTTTCCCTCTATTTGAAACCAATCTGTCTTCTACGTCTTTTCTGGTACTAATGTTTTACTTTTGGGTCATCACTTGGTCCATTTGTTATGGGGAGAGAAGCAGGACATTTTACATTATGCATTATGATGCCTGTTTCAGGTTTAGTCATGCTTTTACTTTTGCAGGAAACAGATGAGTGATTTTACAGATACATATGTTTTTTTTTTTTTGCCCTCTTTTTCCTTAATTTTGTAGTAAAAAAGTTAGATGTAGACATGAAAATCCATGTTTGTTTTGGATCTCTTTTATCTCTAAAAAGAGTGATGTGCTGTCCGGATCACTTTCAGGTGGAAGTTGAAGCGTTGGTGATTCAAGGACCAAAAGTGACTACTGTGATGAGCCAGGTGAAGAAGCTGGAGGTATCTGTGCTAGTGCTGGGTCAGAAGAAGCCATCTTCTCTGTTGCACTGGTTAGTCTCGGTCATATAATTATGATATCTAATTATCTTTAGCAAAGCAAGCCCAAGATACCTCATGGATCTTGTAATTATTACTTTAAATTCTCAAGAAAAAAAAAAAGACATTTTATCAAATTATGAGTTGAATACATTGTCCTTTGTTATTTGTGTTGTCACGTGAACAGTCCCTTACGCTGGCCCAAAAGAAAACCATTATTACTTTTTGTGAATTTTTTTTTTTTAAAACCAACCGACAATGGGTTTTTTTTTTTTTAAATTCTACGAATCCATATGTGGGAAATGGAAGTTGAGTCTCTCATTTTTCGAAGATCCAACGTATTAAATTTTGTGTCCATCACAGCAGATAAATGGTGGACTGGATCAGTGACGGGAATTTTTATTTAAGTAAAATTACTTTATATTTGATACACGCGAATAAAATCGCGACTTGGGTTTTTATTCACTCTTTTTATATCTAAAAGTGCATTTAAAACGTAGCACTGCAGTTTCATAAAATGGCAGATGTTGATTTATTGCTGATTTTTCCGTGAAATTACGATTCCATTTTCTTATAATTATTATTAATTAAGATTATTTATTTCACTTTTAATCTAACTATCATATCTAATAATTATAAATATTTTTAACAAATATTACCGTATATATTTTCTCTTTCGTTTTTTTTTTTTTTTGAGAGTTTATTAAATATAAGAATGAATTTATAATTTGAGTTTTTAGCTCCATTCTGTTGCATTCTATCGCATTCGATAGCTGACCGTTTCTCATACCAACCACCACATTAGGGTAATAATCTTTTCGATAAAAGACGACAACTAATGCCAACTGCAGCGGTAATTAATTATTTTCGAACTCTATTTAATTTTACATTTACAACTTCGAGGTTCAATCATTTGATGAGGGATGCAATTTTGCAGCCTCTGTGGGACTAGCGGTTATGATGAATTTGTGGAGCAGTGCATCAACGGTGCAGATTGCTTGACCATTGGAGTCAGGAAACAGAGGAAAGGGATGGGTGGTTATCTCATCAGCACCAGATGGCAGAAAAACTTCTGGCTTTTAGCTTAAAACCTAGATCTGCCTCCGTATCTCTCTACCGTTTCATTATTTTAATTTCCCAAATCTAATTTGTAGATCTAAGTACTAATTCTGATTCCAGTGTTTTACCTCTCCTAGTTAAACCTTTTTCCCAGACTTGAGTGGAGGTCTGCTGGATCCCAATGTGGGTTTCCTATATATTTGGACACGTAATATTTTATGGCATCGGTGTCTGATCCCAATTTAATGTACCAAAGCTTGCAAGTGTTTAAGTCTTACTATATATAATAACTTATTTCCCTACGTATGGACATATCGCTTTTTTATTTTTATTTTATTTTTTATTTATCAGATTCAGGTTTAAAAGTTTACTGATTAACTTGGCACTATTGTAATAATAGCTCATGGCCAGGATAATTAATCTTAGTAAAAGATAAAGTTCATGGTTGATTTGTTATTTTTATCATATTTAAGGTAACATGAGCGATTAATCTGTGAAGATGGTTGTACACAAATTTCAAATAATAGAGTTGCTATTGTGACAATAAAAGTGGCTAAGACAAAACATTGGATATTGTTCCATTAAAGCTGTGCACAAAGCTAGTGAAAGGATTCAAATTATTAACCCCTAAGAGCATTTCATTTTTAAAACATGTACACATTAATAAAAATGATAAATTAATCAAATATTATCACAATTGATACATTAATACTGTATGCTCATAAATTGTCTTCAAAATGGTAGGAATAGTACTACATTTAATTTTATAAACATATATTGCATACTGATCTTTTGTGGCTAATGATCAACTTTCCGTATTTATGTATGAAATGACATCTCATTTAGAAAGAGTTTCAATCTTTCAAAGGTATCTTGAATGTTATATAAGAGTTGATACGCTTATCATCATTTCACATCTCTAAATAACTAGAAAAAAATCGTTAATAACTAAAATATATTAAGAAATTATTTTTTGGAGATAAATAAGTAATGAATTTTCAACTTGTTAAAAAAAGGGTAAGTATGTTACTAGTTGGTTCGAGGCATCTCATTAAAGAGCTATTATAACCATATTAAATTCAAATGATGTGGCACATTTATTGAGAAAGAAAATATTACAGGATAATACATATAGGAGTATTTGAATATTTTATTTTAGTCAATTTAGTACTCAAGTATTCAAAACTTAAATTTTACTTGAGTGCTTGAATTTTTAATTTCGAATGGTTTAATACTTATCATGTGTAGAACATTTATTAGATGTAGATATTTAAATGAACAAATTTTCAATATTTGAACATTGAAATTTAAGTTTTAAATGTTTGAATATTAAACTATTCAAAATAAAAAGTTTAGATACTATTATATTCATTATCCTTGAAATATTACATCATGATTTAACCTCAACCCATTTCCAAAAGTGCATTATCCGGTAAGTTTTTGCTTCATTTTCTTCGATTAGTATTTGATTTTTACTTTACTTCACTCGTGCTAATTTGATTTTTTACCCGCGCTTAGAACTACACCTTTTTTTATTAATCTATCCCTTTTCAACTTCTTTGGCCTTTGCGGTTACTTTATGAGTGGATGAAGCAAAGTTATTTTTGGTCTTTGGAATTCGAATGATTGCTTATCAGATATTCGGCAGAATGCTTG
Source organism: Lumnitzera littorea (assembly GCA_024138015.1). Taxonomy (NCBI): domain Eukaryota; kingdom Viridiplantae; phylum Streptophyta; class Magnoliopsida; order Myrtales; family Combretaceae; genus Lumnitzera; species Lumnitzera littorea. Next base: position 145,381,864 of record JAMXBB010000001.1, read on the forward strand.
CATAAAGGTCCTTCATTATTGTTCTTGTTGTTATCATTGCAGAGATATTAGGTTCCATTATTTTTTTTTTCCTTTTTTGAACTTTAAAATATGGGTATTGATTTATAGGTTGCCGTTTTTCATATATTTATCGTTTTTATAACTAATGCTAAAATAACTCTCAACATGGAAATTCTTATGAATTAGTACAAAAACTCTATATCGTTACATGCACAGTAATTGTTCACCCTAATTGTTTAAATTCTTTTTTTGTTTAAGATGCTGGGTTGAACTATTTTCTGACAATCATTGAGAAATATGTAATATTGTTAAGTGAAATTTATAATCTTATTCAATCAAGAAAAGTATTTGACAAGATACAATATATAGCAGGGAAAGGGAAACCATAAAGGAAAATAAACGAATGCACCTATAATTAAGCTATGATAGAGGAAATAAATATATTAGTATTATAGGAAAGCTAATAAACGGGGATTTCCAATACTCCCCCTCAAGTTGGAACATGAAGGTCACGAATGCCCAGTCAATAGATGCTGGAATTGAGACTTCCCAAGTGCTTTTGTAAACATGTCACCAATTTGATCTTGCAATGGAACGTGAAGTGTATTTAACTCCTTGGTTACGATACGATCACGAATGAAATTGCAGTCAATTTCTATGTGTTTTGTGCATTTGTAGAAAACTAGATTAGCAACTATATGAAGAGCAGCTTAATTATCACAAAATAACAACATGGGAAATGATAGTAGCACCTGTAGGTCTGAGAATAGGAAGTGTAACCAAAGTAATTCACTTGTAACATTAGCCATTGCTTGATATTCTGCTTCAGTTGAGGAACGAGAAACTGTTGTTTATTTTTTTGACTTCCAAGATATTTGACTATTTCCAAGAAAAACAACATACCTAGTAGTTGAGCATTTGGTAATTGGGCAGCTTGCTCAATTTAAATCACAATAAGCTGTTAATAGAAACTCACTAGCAACAGGTAAGAAGATTCCTTGTCTAGGTGTTGCTTTGAGATAATGCAACACTCTATAGGCCGCATTTAAGTGAGGGACACAAGGATCTTGCATGAATTGACTTAGGACTGAACATGGTAGTTTATATTAGGCCGAGTGATGGTTAAATAAATTAAGCAGCCAATGAGACGACGATATCGACTTGTATCTTGAATTGGTTCACCTACCCTAGCTGTTAAGCCATGTTGTTGCTCCATGGGAAATTCTACAAGTCATGCATCAACATAGTTTACCTCTTTAAGAAGATTAAGAGTATATTTTCGTTGGTTGAGAAAGATGACTTCCTTATTATAAGCAATTTCAACGCCAAGGAAATATTTAAGTGTCCCAAGATCTTTAATGTGGAATGCTGAATTAAGGTGTTGTTTCACATGTTTAATTGTGGTTTCATGATTACCAGCCAGTACTACATCATCTATGTAGACCAACAGAGCAGTAAATCAGGATCCATCAATGTGAGTGAACAATGAGTTATCAATAGCAGATTGTCTGAATCCAAGATCTTTCATAAAAGTGCTAAATTTCTTAAACCAAATTCTAGAAGCTTGGTTAAGGTCGTAAAGTGACTTACGAAGTCTACAAACATGATCATCACTTGGTTTTGAAAAACCTTGAGGTAGTATCATGTATACCTCTTCATGTAAATCTCCATATGTAAGAATGCATTATTAATGTCTAGCTAGTGCAATTCCCAATGTCGTATTGCAGCCACAGCTAATAAATAACGTAGAGTTGTGATTTTCACAACTGGAGCGAAGGTGTCACGATAGTCTAATCCCTCTATCTGCGAAAAACCTTTAGTAACCAAACGAGCCTTGAAGCGCTCAATAGAACCATCTAATCTATATTTAATCTTATATATACACTTGGAATCGATGGCATGTTTACCAACTGGTAATGGTTCTAAAGTCCAAGTTTGATTCTCTTCTAAGGCATTAATTTCTTGCTACATGGCATCTCTCCAATGTTTGTCTTTAACAACTTGAAAAAAAGATCTCGGTTCATCTAAAGATGTGATAGAAGCTACAAATGCTTGATGAGTGTTATTGAAATGAGAGTAAGACAAGTTCTAAGATAAAGGATAGATAGTACTTGAGTTTGGTGATGGAGGAGGCTCTCGGGATGGTAATAACAAGGGCAACAATTCATAGTCAAAACCAAAAAGCTTTGTAGACACCTACCTTAAGCGTTGAGTTCATTAGAGTGGAGGTGAAGTATGTATTTCTGGTGTATTTTGGTTATGGATGATTGGAATGGAAGTAGAGTTGTTTTGATCTTCGTTTCCTTCAGTGTGCTAAGAGTGTGCATCTTCTGGAAATTGTGTTGTCATGGTGCTATCTTGGTTCAAGATTTGAGCTGAATCCTCACTATAAGTAGGGTCATGACATGGCTGGTTAATTTGCTGTTTGTCATTGGAATCAATTTGCCCTTCTGAGTTTGAAAAATTGGGAGAAGGTTTTGATTGAAAGGGAAACTCTTTCTCATAAAATACCACATCTCTTGACATAAACATCATTTTTTTTTTCTAGATCATAAACCTTATATCCCTTTTGTCTATAAGGATAACCAACAAATATGCAACGATAAGCTCTAGTTGAGAATTTATCATGTATTCTATTATGAATATGTGCATAGAAAAGAGAACCAAAGACCTTCAAGTGAGCATAATTAGGTTTTCTTTTGAATAAAACTTCATAAGAGCTTTTCCCCCTAAGAATAGGAGTTAGTATCGTGTTGATGAGATATACTATAGTTAAAACACATTCTCCCCAAAACTTCAAGGGTAAATTGGCTTAGAAATGCAAAGATCGTGCTACTTCAAGGATGTAACGGTGTTTACGTTCTACTCTCCCATTTTGTTGTAGGGTGGTAACACAAGAAATTTGATAATCTATCCCTTGACTAACAAAGAAATCCCTCATGGATTTTGGTACAAATTCACTCCCATTGTCACTCCTAACTACTTACATAGAACATTTGAATTGAGTTTGTACTAAGCAACAAAACATAGTCAAAAAATTATATGCTTGAGATTTATTTTTTAAAAGATATACCCAGGTACCCTCGGACTAGTCATCTACAATAGTAAAAAAGAAATGAGCACCATTAAATGAAGGGATAGAATAAGCTCTCCAAATGTTAACATGAATGAGAGCAAAAGGCTCAAGGCTCCTATTATTGCTAACAGAAAAAGGTAATCTTGTTTGTTTAGATTTATGATAAACATCGCAAGCTTCATCAAAATTATCGGAGGTACTGATGCTGGGTATCAACTTCAGTCTTTTAAGAGAAGGGTGGCCTAAGCGCATGTGCTACAAAGCTATGTTTGATCCAACAACACTATGACTTGCAATGGCATGACCTCCCTCCATTTCGTAGACACCATCCCAAAGTCTAGCCACTCTAATGAGCGTCCTTATATGTAGGTCTTAGAAAACACAAAAGTTAGGAAAGAAAGTAACTGAACAATTTAAATCTTTGGTTGCTTTGGAGATTGAAAGGAGATTGTATTTGAAATCAGGCACATATATGACATTTTTCAAGTTGATGTTTGGTGTTAGGTAGGCATTACCAATGTACGACATAAAAGGACAGATCCATTTGGTATTCTGACGTGTGGATATGATGAAATATGTTTAACATCATCAAGCAAATTCTTATCTCCTACCATGTGATCAGATGCACCACTATCTACTATCCATGATTTTCTTATCAATGTGGACTTACCAGCAAAATTTGCTAAGACTTCATTACCAGGTGCTATGGTTATGTTGCTTGTTAGTCCAAGAATCTCTAGGAGTTTGTTGTATTGCTCAATCGTGAAGCCTAGAGTTTGTTGACCTTAAGGCTTAGAACACTCCTTGATTCCCCATTATTGAATGTAGAGGAGTGAGTGGATCGGTGATTTGTTCTTGCCATGTTGCTATACCTTTCCCTTTGGCTTGATTTATTTCTCTAATTTACTGGGTTTCCAATTATCTTAAAACATTCCTCCTTAACATGACCCATCTTTTTGCAATGTTCACATTTTTTTGGCTGACTGATTTCCAAAATTTTGATTTTTGTTAAAGGAAGTCCTCTCAAAACCTTTGTAATTTGACCTTGCTACAAAAGCAACTCCCTCTAAGGTAGGTGTTGAATGTAAGTCCTTTTGCTTAAAGGATTGTTCTTCTTGCAGTACTAAAGAAAAAAATCTTGCTGAAGGAAGGCATTGGTTCCATAGACAATATATTTGATCTCAACCAATCAAAGTTGTTATTCAATCCCAACAAGAACTAATGGGATTTTTCTCTTTCTCAGTGAAGTAGGTGTTTTTGGGCTACTTCACATCTACAATGAGGTAATGGATCACAAATTTGTAGTTCTTCCCATAAAGTTTTGAACTTTGTGTAGTATTGTGTTATGGACTGTCCTTCCCCTTGAGTCATGTTAGAAAATTCATTCTTAATTTTGTATATTCGAGGTGCATTGCTTTGTCCATACCTCTCACAAATTTTTGAACAAATTTATTGAGCAGTCTATGCATATATAACACTCTCTTGAGAATTTCTTAGCCATGCCTTTGCCATTGCATCATTCTTCCTCCACCGTGATAATTACTTGATGTTGGATCTGGTATTTTTAGACTGCCATCAGTGAATGCTGCTTTGTTTTTGGCATATAAAGCTATTTCCATTGCATTTTTCCATGTTGCAAAATTCTCTCCAATGAAAGGTGTTGTAATGAAAACCATTCCTGGGTGATTTGATGGATACAATGTGTAAGGTGAGTCATCAATGGTTACATTTATGAGTGCTCTCCCTGTTGGTTCTATCATACTTAATGGTTAAAAAGGAGCTAGGTCTTTTAACCTCACTCTGATACCATGAGAAATATGTAATATTTTTTGGTGAAATTCATAATCTTATTCAATCAAGAAAAAGTATTTGATAAGGTACAATATATAGTAGGGAAGGGGAAACGATAAAGGAAAATAAAGGAAATAAAGGAATGCTCCTATAATTAAGCTATGATAGAGGAAATAAATATATCAGTATTATAGGAAAGCTAATAAATGGGGATTTCCAATAATCATAGTGTTACTTCTTTTTAGTTCCTTCACATAATCCCATAACTTTTCATATCTATTTGTTTAATTACACACTCTAATGCCCTTTCTTTGAGTCTCTTACTCTTGCTTAATCTTATATTTAACCCTAGCTGCATCTTTATAAACTATTTTAACTCCCCATTGAATTCCCAGTGTTGATTTGATTTTCTTTCTAAACTCCTTTTCCAATCACTTGGATGTGGTCCTCTTGTTTTTATACACTTGTTAACACTAATACATCTTCTTAAGGTCTTTATTTAAAGATCCTCTATTCTTTTATTGAGGAAGGCAGTGATGTTCCAAGGATAATTACTTTCCTTTCACTTGATTCTAACAAACCAATGGTTATTATTTTTAGAAATATACTTCTCGTCAATCTAAAACAAATTGTTGAATTGCAGCATTCCTAAGTTGTTGGACATCATAAAAAACCATAGATATAGAAAAGACAAGCAATCTCATAGATGCATCGAGATGTGGATAGCTATGATGCTTTCTTCTATCAGTGTGTAGCTAATCATCTTGCATTTCATTATATTCCTACCCTTCAGACTCTTTGGATCCCCCAATATCATCATCTGTCTTAGCATAATCCATTACATCATCATCAACACCATCTATCACTAGCTCCCTATCCATTACTCCATCCTTCTCTACTCCACTCATCTCCCATGCATTATTTACTCTACACTTGAACCTTCATTGCCTATCTCACTACTGTCATTGTCCCTATCTACTTCATTACTCTTACTTCCATCCACATCACTCCATTCGAATTAAGTGTCAAAAACTATATTTGCATCTATAACTACGTCAACATCAAGATCCTCCCTTTCCAACACTTGCAGCTTGGGAAGCCCATCAACTTCAACAAGAGAATCATTGTAACGCGATAGGATAATAGTAATTAATGACTAAGTTAGCAAATACTAATAAGTCTATTTCAACTACTTATCCCAAAATTCTCTAACTAGTATTGATATGTTATTCATTATTTGACCTTATCTACTACTACTCAACACCTTGCACAATCTACAAGGGACTCCATTCACATTTATCCACATAAGGAATCATAACAACAACATAAAGAACACTAAGATTCAATATGAAATGAAGACATTGTGACTATTACAATATTGATAGTGTAAATTTAATAGAACTACTATAGCTATGTAAGGATATTCATGGATATATTCTACACCCAAGTAGAAGATTTCTATATATTTATATTAGGTAAGATAGGTGAGGAGGATCCACGTGTCAAGGAGTAAGTTTGTATTACTACTAAGCCTAGTAAGTAGATTGTATGTTTCTAATAGTAAACTCATGTCTACTCAAATTGTGGCTTATTTATATTTGTTCATGAATTAATATTTGTTGTACAAGAATGTGTCCTTTTGCTAGAAATGTGATGGTTATTCATAATATGCAAATGACTTTGAGTATCCTTAAAAGTGTAATGACTTTATAAGATATCACTCAAGTCAAACCCCGTGTTAATTTCTAATGATAAATTATAGGGTTGATGCTAAGCTTTACTAAGATGGTATTCATTTGTGATACGTAATTCATGCTTGCCTATTTAATATGATGTCCAATGAATTAATGGCATGATACAAGAGTGATCTATAGGTCAACTTTTATTCAAAAGTTGGGTTTTTTTTTTCAAGCAAAATACTTAGCTTAAAAATATATATTTTAGGCATATGGAATTGCATTACTTAATCAATGTTAAAATTTTGCTTTTAGCCACTCCTTGTGGTTAGCTAGTCTATGTTCTTTTTGGGAGGTCCTAGTCCTAGGTTGCTCCTTATAACCTTAGGTTTCCAAATTGTTTATCTAGATGCTTGAGATGTTAACTAGTATATAGATAGTTTGTATTATGATATTAGTACCTATGCATATAATATGTGTTAGCATGATATATACCTTTCACATGGTTGTTCTAATGTGGGTTCAATTGTATTGCATCTCTATGTGTGTGTCTTGTGTATCAATGAATCTATTTATGTTTTATGTCCTGTGTTGTTTTTTCCATTAACGTAGCTTAACAACAAATTGAGAAGATATTTGTTTCATCCTCATATTCAAATGAAGCATAAATAAAGGAAGGTGCCATTATAGCCGAAGAACTTTTGAGAGAGTATTTGAAGAAATCTATAGCTGATATTTAAGGTGTTGTTGTGAAGTGTATATGAATCACTCTTTTTCTTAAAATATTATCATTATTTGAGTATAATCACATTTTGCTTTAAAAAAATGTTGATGTCATACTCTGGATGGTTTTGGGATGTGACAACTTTAAGGCCAACTATACCATCCATCCTATAAGGTATTCATGACCAACCTGCCACTCCCCTCTCTCTCTTCCACACTTACCGCCACCATCCCCTTTTACACCCACGTGCATGAAACATACATATACTATCTACACCCCATCATTGAGATGAGGTCTTATGATGTGCCTAGATTTTCTATAAACAATCAATGATTACACACAATGATCCATAAATATGGCAAAGGGGTGTTTTAGTGTATTTTGGGTATTTTGGAGTTTTTATCAATAATGAAAATAAATCAATAATAGAATATGAACGATTATTGAAAATAGTCTCAATAATTGAACTGGGATTAATGAAATTCTACTATCGATATAACTCATGATATTTGGAAATCAATGGGTTTAACAAAAATTCTCGATATTACTCATAAGAAATTCTAGTTGACGGGACCGCCATAATTAGATAGAGAATAATCTAATTGGTAACATCCATAAAATAAACTCTCACAACATGCAGAAGTATGAATTCTATCACGAGAAGCAAACAAGAGTTCTGTAAATACTGTAAGGTGGCTGTCCTGTTGTAATAAAAAGGAATATTTTAAATACTGCTAACAATTAAATCTAGGAATGGCAAAATGGTAACAAAATAATTCTAACCTAAGAGTGGAAAATCCTTGAACTTATATTAATTACAATAATTATCTAATTATCCTATTAATTAAATGATCTAATAATACGAAGACATAATGAATTACAACTTATAAAAAAATAAAATAAAAAGAAAAATAACTTATGTCTATCATTTAATGGACCATTAGGCTCGTCTAGACTTGAACAAGCAAGCCACCATGCTTTATCTCTCAACTTGTCTTTTGTTTGTCTATTGGGAAACACCATCTACCTGGTATAGTCTAGCACCATTCGATAGGCTGGCACTTGCGTTTCACCATCAACTTATTATTACTATCCTTTTTTTTTTTAATAGCTCACTCTCAATTACCCATCATTCGCTTCCACCTAAAGAAGATTTGACCCAAACTACATAATCCTATTAGGTTGAATACATGCTAGTAAGATATAAATAAGAATTTTCTACAATAATTAGATACAACCATCACATTTTCCAATAAGATTTTCTCCTTTCATTCATCATGTGCACGATCAATTAGTCTCTTAAAAACACCATTAAACAATGGTGACAACGTACTTTTCTATAAACAACTCATAACATTCAACGGCTAAATCTTCATTGGTTGTACATGTGAAAATTAAAAAAAAATATGACTCTTGAGGCTCATCCTTATCCACTAATACAATTTTCTCAATTAATTCCTAAGAAGCTCGAACAAAGACATCATTAGTCTCACTAACCGCTATGTCTTTAATCTTCTCCTTTACTTCTTCAACCATGACCTCCCAATTCTCCTTCTCATCAACATTATGAGAGCCTTTATGAGTGATATTTATTAGAGCTTCTTCTACAACCTCCATCTCTTCCTCATTCTTTTCCTCACCAATAACTTTACATGGAGTTTCTTCCTTAACCTCATGATCAATAGACGATGTTGAATTCTTTATATGAGCTTTTTTCGTATCTTTCCATCTCTTTACTAAATCTTTAACCACCTTTAAGCCCTTCTCAATCTTATCTACAGGTATTGCAGATAACACAATTACCTTTCTGTGATTGGACAATGTGTATTGTTAGAAGATTTATACTATGCACTATATATGGATTGTTAAGGGTCTCCTAAACATATATGGTAGTCATCAATATAAGGAATGTCATATATAATCTCACTTTGAAGCCCATTAAGAGAAAATGTCAATCTGGTCATGATATGCCCTAGACCATATGATTTTATGTCATTTTATTATTCGCTTTTATTTATGATATGAGTCATTTTATTTATCACATTATTATTGGCCTTCTAACATGATAAAAGGATTCCTTGAATATTTGTTCAACCTTATGTCATTAAAGTATCTGACTTTAATAGTAAAACTATAAGGTGATAAGAATATTATTTTAAATTATCCCTAATCACTCGTTACATAGAATAATAACAAATTAAGACTAGTATATTGATAGAATGATAATCATGTTTTACTAATTATGGATATGAGATATCAATTTAGTACATAGATACGTGTAGGAGTACATTGTATTGGATTGACCCACTATAAGAGTACTGTATGGATAAATTTGATTAGTATTGCTTGCTATAGTATTATTTTAGTCATTTGGCCTGATAACACGATGGACTCTTACATAGTAACTTCCATGTTTAGATTCAATTCTTTATCATTTTTTTTAATCAGATGATTATAAAACTGTAGAAAAATATCTTTTAGGCCCCTTGAAGAATAAAACTAAGAAAATGCATGGTTATACTCAAATGAATTGATAAGGGGTTATCAATGTCATTTATTTCAGTCAGTCGAACTCTAGATTTAAAAAACGAGTGATTAAATAATATAATAGTGTTTTGATCCGTAACTTATGTTTAATCATTAGATATCGCGTGATAAAAGGGACTTAATAACTGACTATTTAATAGGTAAAGTCAAATCATCGACCTTCGTTTAATTTGGTGGACATAATATCTAGTTAGAGGTCACTTATGTCTTATAAGTTTGAAAGGAGTTTTGGGCCACTACCAATATTAAATGAACCTATAGAGTCGCACACAAAGAATGAGCTAAATGGGTTACGATAATTATTAAAATATTTATTATGCTTAAATAGTTTAAGAATGATAAATAATAACATTTATTATTTTTGTAGAAAAATAATAAATAATAATACAATATATTAGATACTATCTTTAATGTCTCACAATATATCTCTTAATATTTTTAAGAAGATATTAACGCTCCTCTATATATAGATAGAGATGGCTTTTTATTAGGGTTATATCGACGCTTGTCGTTAATATTAGACCTACAGAAAAAGTCTACAACCAAAATAGGGAGAGAAAAACACTAGAGATTGTGACTCCATTCCTACACTGTGCGAATATAGATTTGCTCAAGAGTGCTAGTACGCTCTAGTCTATTTCGGCGAATTCGTTCATGTGTGGATACCGATAGAGAGTGTTCACATCTTGTAACGCTTGTAGATTTGCAAATTAGTGAAATTCGAAAAGACTAAGATAAGGTAAATTCGTAATCCTTTCTTGATTTAATTGATATGCATGAATCCCAAAAAGTTTAGGGTTAATAAGATCTTTAAAAAAAAAATAAAACACTACGTAAATCTATGTGTCATAACCCTAAAATCCTTTACAATCTTATCTATTTCATCATTCGAATCACTTCATGATTATAGAGAAATTTAAATGGATAAAGGCGATCCACAACTTCAAAGCCAAACCACTACCTCAAAAATTAAATTGATAGGAAAATCTCAAATTTGAAATAGCAAAAGCCCTATTTAATTCTGCCACCAATGTAAAATTTAATAGGTTTCATGTCATTTCTAAAAACTCAGGCAATATTATCAACCCCTTATTTGTGCTTCCCCAAGTGACCATAATACAACATAGCTCGTACCAAATAACAATAATATGCAATTAATTTTTTTTTTTTTTTAACAACAACAACAAAGTTCGAACCCCTTTTTTTAACAATCCCTTTACCAATTCAATATCACAATGACAACATCAATAATTCAATAAAAAACCAACACACCAAACACAACCTACAGTTTTTTATCATCAAAGACCGAATTCACAATTTACCACAAGCTGTAACAAGGTTTGATTTTAAGATCTTACAGAAAAAAGCATATCTCCACTGTAGCTCTGATATTAATTATGATGTGCTTAGAGCTCCTAAGCACAATCAATGATAATGCATAGTGATCCATGAATATGGCAAAAGTGTATTTTAGTGTTTTTTTTTTCTTTGGTACTTTTTGGGGTTTTTATCAATAATAAAAATAAATCAACAATAATAAATCAACAATGGAATATAAAAGATTATTGAAAATAGTCTTAGTAATTGAATTGGGAATGTTCAAATTCCATGGTTAATATGACTCACAATTTTTGGAAATCAATGGGTTAACAAGAATTCTTAATATTACTCACGAGAAATTTCGGCGAACGAGATCACCACAATTAGATAGAGAATAATCTTATCGACAAGATCCATAAAATAAATTCTCACAATATGGAGAAGTATTAATTGTGTCGCAAGAGAAGAAAAGAAGAGTCTTGTGAATACTAAAAGGTGATTATTTTGTTACAATAAAAAAGAATACTTAAATACTGTTAACAATTAAACCTAGGATGGAAAAACAAGTAAATAAAGTAATTCTAACATAGAACTTAAACCTATATTAATTATAATGATTATCTAATTGTCCTAATAATCAAATGTTCTAATAATGGCAAGATGTAATGAATTACAGTTTATAAAATACAAATAAAAAAATAATAATAATTCACGTCCGTCATTTAATGGACCGGCAAGATGGACTAGAGTTGAACGAGCAAGTCACCATGCTCTATCTCTCAACTTGTCTTATGTCTATCTTTTAGGAAATACTATCAAGCTAGTACAGTCTAGTATCGTTCAGTGAGGAATGCCTCCGCACTCGAAGGATGCGCTCCTTGAAAAATAAAAATAAAAAAAAGGGCTTAGGGAAGAAAATATTATGTTTAGATTACTCCATTTGAAAAGGTACTTTTGGGTTTTCCAAAATTAACATTGAAGGTGCCTTTCTAAAAACTGCCTTTAGATATTTTTTTATTATAACTGAAAGTGCTTTTTGGAAAGATACTTTCAATGTTAATACTTAGAAAACTAAAAGCGTCTTTTCAAAACATACCCTCTTTGCAAACACCTGTAATGCAAAAACCAGTAATTCAAATCAACCTATGAAATACAAAACAAAATAAAACTAACAATTACAATACAATTGAAAACCTAAAACTCCACGTCTAACTCACAAGCTCGCCTTCCAAGCTAAACTTGACTATAATGTCATTTATTACTCCACATCCAATTCATTTACCCCAAATCCAAAGTTATTCATTACTACCATAACGTCAAAAGTAAAATATAAGGCGTATAGGATATAGAAAGAAGCGTGAAGAAGTTAAATTGATATTAAGTTTTACATAAATACAAACGTTAAAAAGCCTAGTGAATAATATATACAATATCATCCTCTCTTAGACCTAGTGAATACTCGAGATACTTTAGACGGCAAACTTTGACTACGCCAGCTCTCTTCTAGAATAGGTGGAGCCTATGACTTTTATGTCTATAAAAGCTATTGAGGTGACTTCGAAAATTGCAATGAATCAATGGTAACTGTAAGCCCCAAAGTTCAGCCAAGTAATCGTAGGATTGAACTTAGAACTCAAAGTTTAGGGCGATCGGTTAAAAGATCCGATCAAACCCAAATTATAAATTATTTAACAAGATACCAATAAAAATGACCCTGTAAACTTAAATTTAAGAAAATAAGTAGTAAAATAGGAGACTATAAAATTTTCAAATTTTAAGCATAATAACTGCTAATTATCAAAAAGGCAAAAAGTGTAATATAATAACTAATAAATTAGTAGAGATAGATTATATGTATACTAAAAATTTTAGAATGACCAAAATAATATTTAGGAATGTTCACGTGTACCTTACATGTATTTACGTATAGATAAAAATACGCGTAATTACTAAAATTGGCCGAAAACTAAGGAAATAATTAAAGAAAAATACAAAATAATTATAAAAAAATCAGAAGAGGATAAGCTGATGCAAGATCAGGTCGTGGTCAGAAAAAGAAAAATTGACCAATAAAAATTGAACAACTTAAAAGCCAAAAATCAAGGAAATTGGATAAAATCTTGTCAAATTAATGCATAATAATTACAAAATTCGTCTATAAATAGCAAGAAAAATTCAGAAGCTCATTTGGACAAATACAAATCAGAGAAAATTAGAGAGAGTTTGAAATTCGAGAAAAAATTCAGAAAATAAAAAAAAATAAGAAAAACTGTGCAGTTAGGGGTTTTAAAGGGAACCCACACCAAACGAAGAGCTGGGAGTGGACGGCCGCCACCACCACACGGTGGTGGCAGCGCCCAGGCCGGCCGACAAGGCCACGGCGGCCCGCGATGGCCGGAGCCACCTGAACCAGTGAGTTCAAATTCCAGCCCGATTCTTGTATAATTTTGTAAAATTAGTTATTTTGCCCAGAAAATTATGAAACTTGTTATTCTAAGGTTTTATTGTATGTAGATTTAGGGAAAAATATTGATTTAGTTTAATTATGTCTGGAAATATAGGGTTCTTAACAAATTGTTCAAAACCGAGCATGATTAAACCGGAAATTAAATAGGCTTAGGGATGTAGTTTGGGGCTCAAAATTTTTCTGTAGGATGCTCATGTGACATAGAACAGTGCTATGAAGCCATTTTTTTAAAATTAATTTTCGAAATTTTTAAGTTAATTTTTAGCCCTAAAATGATGGAAAAATTGGGTAATTTGGAGTTAATTAGGTGATTAGGATGTTAATTACTGATTTGGATCTTAATTAGATGTTTAAGGAATTTAATCTCTGCAGTGGAACCCTAATCCTAGCATTTAGGTACTAAGTATAGTTAATTAAGGAAATTAGGTAAGTAATATAAGAAATTAGTAATATGTGAAATTGTAAATTAACAAATATGGAAAATTAGGGTTATTTAGATAATATTAGAGTAAAAATCAGAATAATATTAAATCTGAATTAAGATTGAATTTTAGGTAATTATATAAAAAAGTAAGATTTTCTCACATCGGGGATAAATCTGATACCCTAATTAGGACTAGCATGTACCAAATAGCTTAGAATATTAAATTAAGACCCAATAGGATATTTGGAAACTCGAGCTTAATGTAATTAATTTCACATTAGGATTCGAGCATGTTTAGGATTTAAAAATCGAACCAAAACCTAATTTGGAAATCGATGCGAAAACTGAACCTGAACCTAACCCTAAACCTAGAATAATTGTAAAAGACTTAATACCTAGATAATTGGGCATATTAAACCTTAAACAAAACCTAACAAGAAGCATTATAGGATAAAACGAACCTATAACAATTATATGAAAAGCTGAAACCACGTTCGTGTTATAGGGATAACCGGCGATTGCCTGAGCAAATCGGACCTCGAGTGAGCGAGCGAGGAGTCGAGGTAAGTTGGGATTAATACGTTGCTGTATTTTTTGAGGCTTAAGATTATGCTTGGTTGTGCTTGTTAGATAGTTGAATGTATGCATGTGCTTGATTATGGGTGATGCCATGATTCTATTTGTTGCTCTGGTACATACTGTATGAATTGTATGTAATGATTGATCACCCTAAATTGGACTTAATCAAATATACGACCAGTAATCTTAATCGAACATGCATGGCAACCCGTTAGGGGATTCAGGACTCTCCGGCCAAATATCGACCCCTTCGGAAGGGATAGCGCAGGATTGCAAAATGGTCCCTTCTTCATCTTCAGTCGAACTAAGTGACAGGAGAGGAGGTCGCGGCGGGGATGAAGACAGTGGTTCGAAGGTAGTCGCGGGAGGAGCAAGGTCTCCATTACACAAGCCTGGGTTTGGTCGTGAGCTGTTGCATTAACGGTAACTCCTCAACCCGGATTAGAGCGGGCGCAATTTCTCTAATCTCACGACTGGCCGGACAACGTCGTGCGATGGCATTTGCTTGCACATGCATTGCACTTAATAAGTGATTGAAAACCTTGTTGTGTGTATGGTATAGTTTTAAGTCCTCCGTCCCTACTTACTGAGCTGTGGTTGCTCACATCCCTATAGACGTCGTGCAGGTGCTGGCTAAGAAGCGGCAACCAATTACTCAGAAGCTAGCAACTGCTGGATCCTGGGGAGTGAGGAAAAACATTGAAGAATAAACACATATTTTAAGGTCTAAGTTTTTATTTTAGAATTATTTTTCATTTCCGAGTGATGTAATAACTAGGAAATATACTATAGAGAAATGTTGTAAACTTTAACTGCAATAATTGAATGATAACATATATATAATTCCTCACTTTTATAGGTAAACGATTTATTTAAATTACAAATTGTCTACTTCAAAGCGGGTTAGTTGTGGACACCTTGTGTAGATCAGGTCTAGGATAGCGGTTGTAAGGCCAACTTCTATCTTAGGATGGTTTACACGGCGGGGGCTGTTACGACTCTGCCGCTTCAGGGCGTGACAGTAACTATCTAGGAAGAACTCTTCCCTCGAGAACTGATGGGCCTCCTCCTTCTCTTTAAGTGGTGTTGACGGTATGAAAGGGGGTTCATCTTGCATATTTGAAGTTAAGGTCTCAAACATGCTGTCCTCGCATATATGGGTACAATACATGTTTACTAATATTTAAAAAAAATTATATAATTATAAATTGTACAAAAAACATTATCAAAATACCAATGTTATATTTCTTCTTGAAGACGAGATATTAATATTTGTATATATATTGCATCTTGATGGTAAACATGCCATTTTCTCTTACGTATACCCTTAGATAACCCCATCCTGAGAGGTGAAGTTGTATTATCATCGCTACAATAACCCTATCCTTGAGTATGTCCACCTCCCCTCGTCTTAGTCCATCCACCTCACTTGGAGGGATTTAAAGGGTCGTACTTTTCTTGGATGTTTTTGTCCGACTCCTACACCTTAACTTGAGCTAGATATGGAGGGTAAAGAGTGATTGGGAGATGGTTGTATAGCAATGGAATCTCATGCTTGGCAGAGAATCGAGCTGCTTGGTAGTCAACCCCTTCAAAAGAGATTCTAATCTACCAAAACTGCTTGGCCTGCAAAAGAGAAAAGGATTAAGACAATGCAGAACGAGGTAAGTAGAAAAAATAGTTATAGTTGAAAGTCATCTCAACAACTGTCCAAGTAGTGCTCCGGTCTAACCAATGTACCAATGAGTGATCCTCCTATACCACCGTTGATACCCACACTTTACTCTAGGTTCGTTAATCTGAATAACTCAAGCTTGCCTATCATTCCAGGTGATGATATGATGTAGATGCTACGTAATCCAATTGACATCTATCCGTCCATGCAAGTCAATATGGTGCATAATACAACATTGCTCGTACCAAATAACAATAATATGCAATTAATTTTTAAAATTTTTTTTTTAACAACAACAACAAAGTTCGAACCCCTTTTTTTAACAATCCCTTTACCAATTCAATATCACAATGACAACATCAATAATTCAATAAAAAACCAACACACCAAACACAATCTACAGGTTTTTATCATCAAAGACCGAATTCACAATTTACCACAAGCTATAACAAGGTTTGATTTTAAGATCTTACAGAAAAAAGCATATCTCCACTGTAGCTCTGATATTAATTATGATGTGCTTAGACCTGCTAAGCACAATCAATGATTATGCATAGTGATCCATGAATATGGCAAAAGTGTATTTTAGTGTTTTTTTTTTTGGTACTTTTGGGGTTTTTATCAATAATAAAAATAAATCAACAATGGGATATGAAAGATTATTGAAAATAGTCTTAGTAATTGAATTGGGAATGTTCAAATTCCGTGGTTAATATGACTCACAATTTTTGGAAATCAATGGGTTAACTAGAATTCCTGATATTACTCATGAGAAATTCCGGCGAACGAGATCACCACAATTAGATAGAGAATAATCTTATCGACAAGATCGATAAAATAAATTCTCACACTATGGAGAAGTATTAATTGTGTCACATGAGAAGAAAAGAACAGTCTTGTGAATACTAAAAGGTGATTATTTTGTTACAATAAAAAAGAATACTTAAATACTGTTAACAATTAAACCTAGGATGGAAAAACAAGTAAATAAAGTAATTCTAACATAAGAATGGTAAAAACTTAAACCTATATTAATTATAATGATTATCTAATTGTCCTAAAAACAAATGTTCTAATAATGGCAAGACGTAATGAATTACAGTTTATAAAATACAAATAAAATAAAAAAAATAATTCACGCCCGTCATTTAATGGACCGGCAGGATGGTCCAGAGTTGAACGAGCAAGTCACCATGCTCCTTAAAAAAAAATAAAAAAAAAGGGCTTAACGAAAAAAATATTATGTTTTAGATTACTATGAAAGACTCCTTTTGAAAATGCGCTTTTTGAAAAGGTGCTTTTGGGTTTTGTAAAATTAACATTGAAGGTGCCTTTCTAAAAACTGCCTTTCAATGTTAATACATAGAAAACTAAAAGCATCTTTTCAAAATGTGCCCTCTTTGCAAACACCTGTAATGCGAAAGCCAGCAATTCAAACCAACCTATGAAATACAAAACAAAATAAAACCAACAATTAGAATACAATTGAAAACCTAAAACTCCACGTCTAACTCACAAGCTCGCCTTCCAACACTAAACTTGACTGTAATGTCATTCATTATTCTACATCCAGTTCATTTACCTTAAATCCAAAGTTATTCATTACTACCATAACATCAAAAGTAAAATATAAAGCGTATAGGATATAGAAAGAAGCGTGAAGAAGTTAAATTGATATTAAGTTTTACATAAATACAAACGTTAAAAAGCCTAAAGAATAACATATACAATATCATCCTCTTTTAGACCTAGTGAATACTCGAGATACTTTAGATGCCAAACTTTGACTACACCACCTCTATTCTGGAATAGGTGGAGCCTATGACTCCTATGTCTATAAAAGCAGTTGAGGTGACTTTGAAAATTGCAATGAATCAATAGTAGCTATCTGGGAAGAACTCTTCCCCCAATAATTGATGGGCCTCCTCCTTCTCTTTAAGTGGTGTTGACAATATGAAAGGGGGTTCATCTTGCATATTTGAAGCTAGGGTCTTAAACATGCTCTCTCCGCATATATGGGTGCAATACATGTTTATCGACATTTAAAAAAAATTATATAATTATAAATTATACAAAAAAATTATCAAAATACCAATACTATATCTCATTTTGAAGATGAAACATTAATATTTGTATATATATCGCATCTTGACGGTAAACATGCCATTTTCTCTTACATATACCCTTAAATAACCCCATCCCGAGAGGTGAAGCTGTATTATCATCGCTACAATAACCCTATTCCCAAGTACGTCCACCTCCTCTCGTCTTGGTCCATCCGCCTCACTTTGAGGGATTTAGAGGGTCGTACTTTTCTTAGATGTTCTTGTCCGGCTCCTACACCTTAACCTGAGCTAGATATGGAGGCTAAAGAGTGATTGGGAGATGGTTGTATAGCAACGGAATCTTATGCTTGGCAGAGAATCGAGCTGCTTGGTAGTCAACCCCTTCAAAGGAGATTCTAATCTACCAGAACTCTTTAGCCTGCAAAAGAGAAAAGGATTAAGACGATGCAGAACGAGGTAAGTAGAAAAAATAGTTGTAGTTGAAAGTCATCTCAACAACTGTCCAAGCAATGGTCCGGTCTAACTGATGTATCGATGAGTGATCCTCCTATACCACCGTTGATACCCATGCTTTACTTTAGGTTCGTTAATCTGAATAAGTCAAGCTTGCCTATCATTCTAGGTGATGATATGATGTAGATGCTATGTAATCCAATTGACATCTATCCATCTACGTAAGTCAATATGGTGCAAAGCCCGATACCTGCTGATTGAATCCTCTACAATCCATCAAACTATTGTACCACATGCTTGAGGTAAGTACCGCTTGATAATGTAAAAACATATAAGTGGCACTCGAGCTCCCTAAATGTAGTGGCCACCATAGTAGAAGTTTGATAGGATTTGCAAAAATGGTTGCCAGACGACCTAAAAGATCAATTTGTTATAATTAGTATCAAAGCAAAGCATTATAGCAGATATTAATGCAAGTGTGGAAAATACATACCTAATTTGAAATTTGTCTATCAACTGCATCTCGCTTTCTGAAATGGTACATTCAGTTATAATATTAAAACAATCGAAGGAGTTTATCTAAAAGGTATTTTCTTTTTAGATTAAAAATAAAGAAGGTACCTTCAATGTTAATTTTATAAAACCTGATAATACCTTTTTAAAAAGTACCTTCATAGCCCCTAAATATAATGTTTTTTACTCAACTCCTTATTTTTATTTTTATTTTTTGAGGAACGCACACCGTTCAACTGGTGCTTGTGTTTTGCCATCCTCCTAGTATTATAATTATTAGTAGTAATAGTATTACTGGGTCGCTCTCGATTTCCATCATCTTTTAACTCCACCGCCGATCTAACAACCCTCCCTCAGCTTCCGGTGCCTCAATCGCTCCGACTATGATGAGCCACCACGTGCATAATTTAACCTTATAAATGTTTCTTCGATTAGGAGCTTCAGCAAGAGAGATTAATAAAGAAGTGGAATATATTCTCTCTCAAAAATTAAGTGCAAAAATGAGATTTGTTTCTTTTGGAGAGGCTGTGATTGGGAAATCAATATGGGTAGAGAAAGGAGAAAATTACAAACATTTTTTTCTAAATTTTTGGGCCGCTTTTAATTTTAGTGGATAAATATAGAAGAGAAAATGTTAAACTTACTACTTGAACTTGAGTTTCTTTTCTTTCTTTTTTTTTTTTTTAATTCCACACATGAAGTGTAAAAGTGCTAATTATTGAACCGAATTGCATTTTCCCTTATCAAAGCTTGAAGTTGATAAAAATCACGGCAAATAGAACCCTTATCTGTCAATTCTATTATCTCTACCATCTTTTGCGAGATGGTTTGGCAAGAAATTATTGGACAAATAGTTAAGCTTTAGACGATCAAAGATAAGATAATAAATTTATTAAGTGAAAGTTAATTGGATAGGACATTAAGCAACTTTAAGACTTAATGAAAATTTAAAGAAAACACAAGCTCAAGTAATAATTTGGTTATTGATAGTAAAATCAATTTAAAAAACACAAGTTTGTCCATGTTTTAATTTGGTCAATTTTAAAAATATTGAATTTTGTTATTTTGGTCACATAAATACCACCAACACCAAGTGGCATGCGTAGTTAGCGGTGACACGTAAGTTTGGGTGATGCGTTGCACTCTTAGACGGAACTTAAAAGGAGTTAATTAGGTGCTAACACGCAAATTTGCAATTGGGTATTACATTTCACAACTCGAAAGTTCCAAGTATTCGATTGAACAACCCAACCAAAATTACGCAGTCAAAGGTGCATCTACGGTGCCTTTTCTTTCTCGAATATTTCAGTAAAACTAAGGAGCGTGGCATATCTTATCATCCAGTATTAACGTGTTAGTCCAGTTTTAATGTGTCGTCGACATTGTTGTTTTGATGATGTAGAAAACAAAATCTCCTAGCCCAGGGATCCCGTCTACAATCATTGGCAAATCAGAAGTCACCAATGCTTTCCGCCACCATTTACCAATGAAGCTGCCGTATCCATAATAGTATTATGAATATACGTATTGAGGTTACCGCAATAATATTTGATAATTGTAAGTACTCAGAAAAGTCATCCGCATAATAAACCCATCCTAAGCTGCCTATGAAACTAGCAAAAAATGACGGTGCCGGCAGCATTTTCAACTTTTTACGTCGGCATTATTTTGCAATATTCTAATGATTTTCACATATGGCTAATGCTTAAAAATGCTATTGCTTTGCCAGACGCAAAACTTATGGGGAAAAGAAAAGGCAAAAAATAAAAAAGGAAGATCTGATTAATATACAATCTGACTTTCATTCACTAGACTTATTTTTCTCAGAGGATTCTGCTGCCTTCATATTCTCAGCTACAGCAGCACCAGTTGATGCTGCCTCATCCAAGCCCAACTTTTGTAGCTCCTTCAAGAATTCATCAACATCAGCAGCATTGATCTTATATGGACTGTAACCAGGTCCAGGGAAGGAACCACTTGTCACTTCTTTCTTGTATTCTAGAAGCGCTTTGTTGATCACATCACCAACACATGCATACTGCTTGCAAAACTTTGGCGTGACCTGTTTGAGGGTATGCTTTTGTTTTGAGTCAATCGGCTAAAAGGGGAGAAACCAGGGAAAGAAATTGGTCACCACTCATGGAACTGACCTTAGCATGATGTGGGTGTTGCAGCATCCCAAGCAAATCATGGTATACTAGCACCTGCATCAAAATAAAACTTTCCAAGAGTTAGCTCACAATCGATACTGCAATGATTCAACCTCCCATTCCCCACTTAAGTAGAAAGCACACGAAACAAGCCAATTTATCAAACTATTACTGCAGCAGAGGGAGATGGTGCCAATTGCTAAACAACTTAATATCACATGCTGAAACAGAAAACAAAGCTGTGTCATGTACAAATCTGTGTTTCAGCCTACTACAGATAAAATAAAGCATGATATGAAAAGCTAGGAAGATGCTATATAATATCCCATGTCAATCTAGGACTGTTAATGCCAATGAATATGCTACGGTAGGTGTCTGTTGTTGCAAGTGACATATACAAACATCCCCTCTAAGCTAGAGCTGGTTAAGTATATGCCAACTTCAATCTGGAAATAGATTTTACATGGTCCCGAGAATCATGAAGTTTAGCAAGCATACAATGGGTGCTATTAGGGCAAAAGGAGATTAGGATCTGCTAGAAAGGGGTTTTTTTTTTTTTGGGTAATGTCAGTATTTCATTTCATATATAAGAGAGAATGTACAAAAGATACCAAAGCACACGATCCAACACTAGGAACAAAAGGGTCATTGGATCGTACCTTAGCTAGCTATATAGCGTTATATAGTTACATAAAGATAGAAAACCTCTTAACGAAGAGAATATTCTAAGTAAAACAAAATTTTCCTAGCTAAAACCAAGAGTGAAGAGAGGACATCACCCACCCTAATACAATTTCTCTCTTTCCAAAAAAAAATAACAAACAACAAAGGAGATCTTCCTTCTACGTAAATTAACAAAACTACAAAAGCTTATCACGATATCTTTAATCAACATAGCTGCAAAAACTCTCATAATGGAGAAGAGGTAATATTTTCAACATTCTTGCCACACATACCCAACCACTGAGCATTTGGCAGATAAGCGTAGGTGGGACTCCTCTTCATCGTTGCACAAGAAATAGTGATTCCATGTAATAATTCCCCAACTTAACAATTTATCTTGAATATATAATCTTTCTTACGTAGCTAACCATAGAATAAAGGAATGTCATGGCATATTTGATTTGTTCCATACAATCTTCGCCTACAGTACCTTCGCATACTATTGTCTAAGATTGTTGTATGTAATCTAGATAGAGAAAATTTTGTTTGGTTTCTGTTGCCAAACCAGCATGTCTATGCCACCAACTCTAAGAGCACAAGATGGTGAGAGATGAGATCTAATTTATTGCCAAACATCCCCAAGTGGCCAACTCCATTCTCCATTGCTAATGATAAAATCAACATTTACTTCTTTTGGCCAACCCAAGTTGCGTATTGTTCTTTCTCCTAACCACGAGGCCAAAAGACCTTTAGGATGCCAATTATCATACCATAGGGATATTCTTTTCCCATTTCCTACTTTCCATTGAAGAAGAGGGCCATCCAACTTCTAGCTTGGAGGAGCTTGATTTAGGTCCAAAAACCTTGAGCTGGTTTCTTCATAGCCTAGAAACTCTTATTCTTGAGTTGTTCATGCCTAACCCATCTTAGCCATAAGGAGTCATTGTTGTTTAAACATAAGTTCTATATGTGCTTTATCTGGGCAACTTTATTCCATAAGGAAAGGTCTAAGATCCCCAAAACCCCTCCTTCCTTTGGTCGATAAACATCTTCCCAAGCAATTTTAGCTCTAACTTTAGTCTCGTTTGAATCGTTCCACAAAAACCTCTTCTTTTTTAGTTGTTATCTCCTTGAGAATGCTTTTTGGTAAAAGAAAAGAAGAAAACCAGTATACTTATAAGGAGAAAAGGATGCTCTTAATATGTTGGAGCCATCCCGCATAAAAAAGACCCTTAGTTGTCCAATGGTTAATGTGACTTGCATATTGATTCACCAGTATTCAGCACTTACTCTTGGATAGCCTGGACAAGATGAGAGAACTCCTAAGTACTTGACTAGTAAGGAACCTTGTGTAAGTCCTAAAGGATTAATGATAAACTCCTTATCTTTATCTGAAACTCCACTAAAGAACACATAGCTTTTAGTGTGATTACATTTTAACCTCGAGAAGTTTAAAGTATTCATCAAGACACTCTTTTACAAAATTGATAGAAGATCGGTCTGCTTTTGAAAAAATCATAAGATCATCTACTAAACATAAGCGAGAAAGTTTGTCTTTCTTGCATCTCCAATAATACTTGAAACTAAGCTTAGATTCTAAGCTTTTAAATAAACAAAATAAAACTTCCATAATCAAAACAAAGAAGTAAGGACAGAAAGGGTCATCTTGCTTGAGGCCACGAGAGCTAGAGAAGAAGCCAGCCAATTCACTATTCACACTAATAGAGAATTTTGGAGTTGATACACACTCCATAATCCATATAACAAATTGAAATGGGAACCCCATGATCAATAAGGTTTGCTTAAGAAAAGTCTAGTTCACATAATCATATTATGCCTTCATAATGTCAATCTTAATAACACATCTAGAGCCATGCAACTTCCTATGATAACTATTCAGAAGTTCCTAGGCTGTAAGGATGTTATTCATAATTCTCTTACCTTTAATACAAGTAGATTGCTCCCTTCTTACTAGTCTTGCAATAACTATTTTAAGTTAATCAGCTAATATTTTAGATATGCATTTATACAAAGTGTTACAATAGGCAATTGATCTAAAATCAGAAAAAGACTTTAGAGTATCTACTTTTGGAATTAAGGCCCAATAGGTAGAGTTGATAGATTTCAAAATTTTATCTGTTGCAAAAAAATTTTTGATAGCCAAGCTTACATCCTTACCCACTATATCCCATATATATCGGAAGAAGTTGGCATTGTACCTATCCAAACCTGGCGACTTATCTCTGGCCAAAGACCACATCGCAACCTTAATTTCCTTGTCTAAAGCTACTCTTATAAGATTCTTAACCTGTGAAGGATCAACCTTGTTTTTGATAAAGGAAGGGAGAGTATCCAACTGAGAAGGTGACTTCATAAGAAGTGGATAGAAGGTTCCTAAAATACTGCATCACAGCTTTGTGTATGAATTTTTTCCTGGATATACTAGAGCCATCAGCCTCTCTCAAGGAATGGATGCCATTTTTTATCAACTTTTGTTTAAGGGACCTAAAGAAATAGGCTCAACTTCAGTCTCCAAGTTTGAGCCAAACGTCTCTAGATTTTTGCCAAAAGAAAGATTCCTCGGCTGCTCTAATCAAGTAATAATTCTCAAATAACTTCTTCTTGCCCTCCCAATTTGCATTCGCCAGAATTTGACTATTTGTAAGTTGTTTTTCCACCAACATCTTCTTTGCTGCAAGCACTTTCCCAGAGATGTTAAAGAATGATTCACAGTTCAACTTCCTCAGCTCTTGTTCCAAAAGCTTTAGTTTTGTTACTACTTGAAACATTGGAGCATCTTCAACTTGGTTCTTCCATACTTTCTCAATTATAGGAATAAATTCCAAACTTGTATTCCAAAAATCAAAAAATTTGAAAGGCACATTCCTCGAAGAATCACCACTATTAAAGTGGACAACAAGAATGCAATGATCTAACACTCTTAGAGATTCAACATGGACATACATGGCTAGAAAAGATTGAAAACACAGAAGATTAATAAGAGCTCAGTCAATTCTTCTTGAAAACAGGTTTTGCGAGCATTTGTTTGTCCATGTGTAAAGAGGGCCACTAGTTCTTACTTCTTCCACTTCCGCTCTATAGCAAAATTTATTGAAATGTTCCATGCCCAAGAAAAGAGATTCATTTCTACCCATTTTCTCCTCCACTGTTTTGCATTCATTGAAGTCTCCAAGGATTGTCCAAGGCTCATTTATGGAGTCCTTTAGGAGAGAAAGATCATTCCATAAAGAAGTTCTCTTGCTAACCGAATTAGCAGCATAAACAAAAATAACCCAACACCATTTGTCTTCACTTAAAAGATGACATTTGCAGTGAATATATTGCCTTTTGAGAGCTAATGCTGTTAACCGACCACAATAAGGGATTCCATGCCACCTACACCCTTCCACTTGGATGTTGTTCTTTTTGCCACAATGGAAGTGTTGTACACCATACAATTGATCAGTTTTGCTGTTTCACTCTAGTCTCAACAATCCCCACTAAAGAGACCTTGTAATCAAAATAAAATTCTCTAATTGCCTTAGTTTTTAATGGGTCATTAAGACCTCTTATATTCCACGATGCTAACATGATATATAAAAGAGAGAAGAGATACCAAAACTAGAAACAATAGGGACGAACCTTCAAACTTAGGAGTGGCTGGATTCATCTCCAACCAAAACTATTGGCTCCTCTTTCTTTTTAGTTTTCTTTTTCTTCTTCACTTTGTTCCAATCAGCTTTATTCATATCGTCCTCCTTACCTTTTGATGGCATAGCCTCCAAAGAGTTAGGAATGAAGGATTTGCAAGAGTCATTCAACTCACCTAAAGAGTGATTACTCACTTCTATATTGTCTCTGTTTGTAGGCAAACAGTCCAGAGGGATAGGTTCTGAAGACAAGCATGAGATTTCCGTCCCAACTGGAGATGCACTTCTGTTCTGCTTGTTGCCACTGTTCTTAGGTGATGAAGGCTCACCTAACAAAAGTGGTCTACCAAGATCCAAACTATCAGATTCTTCAACAATTTTTTGAATCGCTAAATCCTTCCCTTTAACAGGTGTTTCAGGAAACTTAGGTAATTCTTTAGCTGGTTCTTTAAAGATAATCCCTCTTTCTTTAGTCTTGGAAGGCTCTACTATCCTAGTTATGTTAGCTTCTTTCACTATATTACCTCCCTTTGGTAATGGACTCTCAGTGGAGTTTAACTCTTGAGAAGACGTAACCTCTTTGCATTTTGCTGTATTATGGCCAAAGATCCGACATTTACAGCAATTAGGTGCCATGTGTTGATACTCTACATCCACCATAACAATCAACCCATCCAACTTCCTCATTACAAAACTATGTAGCAAGGTCGCACTTGCTTCTATCTCAACAAACACTCTCACATACCTGATTCTTTCATTCCTTACTGATATAAGATGCATTTGGAGTGGACGACCAATAGCACTGGCCACATAGCTAATACCCTTTCTATGCAAATATTGCATGGGGACACCCTATAATCTGACCCAAATAGGAAGTCCCCTCGAATATATACGATCATAATTTTCACCCATGTTCCACCTTTCTAAGATGATGAGCTACTTAGCAAAATAGTATGGCTGACTGAGGATTATGGATAGAAAGTACTCGTCCTTAAACTTGAAGAAGTACCCATTTCCATTAGTGAAAACCTCTATAAGCCCTTCATCCTTCTACTTAGCAAAAGCTAGCTTTTAGACAGATAGGAAAGATAGGCCTTTTCTAAGAAAGAAGCTCACAACAGTATACCTCCATATTTTCTCACCAAATTGAGCTGCAAAGGCAGGTGGTTCCACACGAATGATGTTGCCATCTCGTTTGGGTAGATAGAAGTCCAAGGAGACGTCCACTAATGGCGTTGGAGAAGGATTCTTCTGGTTAGAGGCAACTAGGGCATATGAAGGCAGTTTTGGAGAAAGAGGTTTATAGTTTTGCTAGAGAGGAGAAAAAACTTCTGCAGGAGCCGTATAACCAGAAATTTATTTGTCTTAAACAATATTTTTTTTTATTTGTTCTACCACCTCAGCCATGACATTTAAAGTCGATTCACTTGTTCAGCTGGAATAGAGCTAAAAAAGGGAATTTTTGTCAGTTGCTATATCTTTTTTCGACTCGAAGATAGAGGCTAAAGGAAGAAAGTCCTCCTGACCCACAGGTGGTGCGTCAGAGCAAGGTCCTAGAGACCCTTGACAAGTCACATCATCTTTTGTCGCATTAGGTGGTGCAACGACACCAAACAACTCCAAACCAGAAACCACTTTTGGCGCACCATCTAACTTAGTCTTTGAAGTATTCCGACCTCTCTTAGAGCCAGCATGGAGGTCCTCAACGCTGTTCATAGATGAGGAGCTAAACCTCTTCTTCTTACCTTAACTTAGAATGGTTGGCGTATTCTTGGCCAAAGCTTTGGCCGCCATAGCTTGAAAGGAGACTAACTTATTCTGCCTTACAAAAGTCCTCATAGAGGCAAAAAAAGAAAAAAGATCATGAACCAACCATTAAGATAAGGAAAGCCCAAAGAAAAAAACAAAACAATGTGGTCGAGGGTGAAGGATAGAGAAAAGGGTAGCACAACAAAGGTAAGAAAATGGTTAGCAAAGTGGGAAAAAGGGAGGAGCGACGAGGATAGAGAGAAAAGCCTAGGGTGGGGGGGTTGGGGTTAGAGAGAGAGAGATGGACTGGGGGAGACGGGGCACAGATGGACAAGAGAAACGTAAAAGTTAGAGAGGATTTTCTCTCTCTACATTTTAAAGAGAGAGAAATATGCAATTTTCCTGCTCCATGTGCACTCTCTGCTAGAAAGCTTGCCACTAGGGAAAATGCATGACTGCTAATGCAAACAAGTAATAGCAAAATGATGAAGCTAAAATTTCAAAGATGACACTCAAAGTAAGACCGACCAAAAAATAACTTGACATTAAAGCATTTTACTGTCCTAAATCCAGCAATTAATTAGATGAGGGAACACCAGATGACCTCATCCTATAATTATTAATAACTCATAGAAAGTAGCACAGCTGATGGTCAGACTATCTAACTATTCTGAAAATTACAGGCTTGGTGAACCAGCTAGGGAGGTATTATATATTATTTCTAAGAGGAGGAATATTAAACTCCATTTGTTGTTTCTCATAATTTAGCACTACAATAAACTACTCAAGTTAATAAAACAAAAAGGAGGATCCATATACACTGGTAAAAGCAAACAAGCTAATTTACACCGCTTTCTGAGAGAAACTAGTGGAAAGTGGAAACCATTAGTAGGATGGAAATCCCTTATAATAAATGTCAGAACTTGTATCAAATATAAATAGCCAATACATTTGATATTGAAACTGAACCTGGCCACTACAGGAAGGGCCAGCCCCTATGCCAATAGTAGGGATTTGAAGAGCTTTAGTTGTGGCTGCAGCCACTGGTGCAGGAACACATTCTAAAACAACAGAAAAGCACCCTGCTTTCTGCAAAGCCAATGCAGTCTCCACAACCTGCAAGAATAACCATTATGATATGGTATCAGACCAGCTAAACTTGAGCGTGAGTCTGTGAGTTGTTCTTCCATTGTGCTGCTGTGCATACCTTGACAGCACTTGCAACAGTTTTTCCCTGGGGCCTGAATCCTCCAAGAACACTAATGGCCTGAGGAGTAAGTCCAACGTGCCCCATTACTGCAATTCCAGCTTCAACAATTGCCTTTGCAGCTATTATCCTTGAAGGTGAGCCCCCTTCTAACTTGATAGCATCCATCCCTCCTTCCTTTAAGACCCGCACTGCAGTTTCAACTGCCTGGTGATGATTCAAAGTATAGAATTTGCAAATGTCCAAGTTAAAAGATAATTACCGTCAAGAGTTCAACAATACACCAACACATTGGAGAAGGAAAAGGTGTGAGCAAGAGAGAGAGAGATTCTATCAAATATTTATTGGATCAAACATTCCTGAAGTCTGCTGAAACAAGGCCAAATGCAGACTATGATGTATAATCTTGCACTTTGCATTTGATGATGCAAGGAACAGTAGTGTTGAAGAATCAAAGTAATGACAGCAACAGAGAGTTATACTGAAGCAATGTAACAGCATATTTCATCACAGCTAAAACAGAACATAATGTCAACTATTCACACTATCCCGTTGCATATGACAGGCTCAACTAACAAAATGCCAAGTGGACTAATAACAAAATAGCAACTTCAAGCCTATATAAAGCCATGTGCATATATGAAATAAGCATGTGGCATAATCTTCACACCCAACACAATCTCAGCCATTACCACCAAGTTTCTTAACAAATTACATTACAAGACAATGAATAATCCTCAAGTGACTCTTACACTGGTTATGGAAGTCAAGAAAAGACAAAACCAAAAGGAAAAAGTAATCCCTAGAGTCAAGATGGAATCTGGATATCTATTGGAAAAGTCTTCTTTGCTCATGAGATTCAATGACACTTCGTCTCAAGGATGAACTTTGGGTAGTTAGCATTGATCTGCTCAATCTTCCCATTCATTATTATTGGGAAGCTTGTCAAGCACATGAGATGTGAGTGGTGCACTTCTGTCCTTGCTTTGCCAATTGATCTACAGCCACAATGGCTCACTCTTATTGTTATGTTTACATGGTTTTTAGCTGTATGATAATTAAAGAAAAAGCAACATATGTCAATGTAATGAGGCTGAGAATGCTAGTTATTTCAGTCTCTTGCAACTTTCCCTGTATTTTAGCTTTAAGCCAAATTTCAGCTGAAAAATACCACCCTGTAAACGACTTTAATAAAAGCATCATGTAACCTAATTCTAATATTTTTTTACAGTTATCCATTATAGTACATCAACAATCACATGTTATTTCTTTAGGGTTTAATACATGTCTACCATTCTTCTTAAAAAAAATTATACAAATACAAATGAGATAAAATTAATTACTTAATTACCAATACTAAATTGTATCTTGAAAATACAACATTAAAATTTATGAAAAAATCGCATTTACAAGCTGCAATTTAATGAATTGGGTACCATTGTTAAATCGCATTTAAAAGATGTGATTTTAATACTTTATTTATTATTTGTGTTAAATATATGACCCAAAAAAAAAAAAAATCCTGGCACAGTGTCTAAAGCGGTTATTATATTGAATTAGGTCAAGGGTTCAAAACCAAGTAGAAGCGCTACTGTGTTTTGTTTTTGTACATACCCGTGTCGCATTTATTACATGCAACATATATAAAATTAAAATAACAATGCAATTTTGCCATAGTATTTGTATAATTAATTTGATATAATTGGTATTCGTATATTATTTATTAATTTTTACGGGAAACATGCAAATTTCTCTATTTCTTCATCTAATGATAACCGGAACTCAAGTCAACATAATTTATATATTCCTAAGTAACTTATTGAGCAGTTCGTTAATTATGGGCATTGATAAGTTCACTATTGATGAAAATGCCATTTTAGTTGTTCATAGTCATAATGTAGCCTTTCTGACCCACTCTTCTTTTTCACCAGCTGCACAGGTGAAGCAAAGGACTACAAAGATATCCAATGATGCCTTGTAACAACGTATTCAAGATAAATTTCTGAATTTTTAAGGTTTTTTTTTTTTTTTTTTGGGAAAATGCAGAGCTCCAACCAGTAGCATTCATCGTTATAAAAGTCATCTAACCAGTTGTGTGTTGGTGCCACATATAGTAACAGAAAGGGAAAGGGCAGATGAGAATAAGTTATGGCTTAACTCTTAATTAACTCAGAAAAATCTTTGACCTTTTGAACAGTGCCATTGCACAGGATGTTGTATGTGTTCAAAGGAACTTACTTCTAAGCATAATTGATTGGGCCCTAACTCCAAGCTAATGTGAAAGATGTCATAATTCTTTAATTAACTCAAGGATATTCCTGCCACAATGCAGTAATCTTTTGCTGCTGCAAAGCAACTTTATTCACATTTCATGCCCTGAAATCTTCTTCTCGTAAAGTGTACAACGGTGGAGCGTTTAATCAATAGCTTATATTGCAATTCCCTTTCCTTCAGACCAGCTCTTCCACCTTAGGCAATATTTGAGAAGCCTGAGGAGAAGTATGCAAGAATGAGAGCAAGGGTTTCAACTCCTTCACTAGCTCCTTCAATGTACCATCTGCAACTTTACAAGTTTGAACATCACCAGTCCTAGAAATGTCACGTAAGGATGATTCGAGCTTATCATGTACCGTTAAGCATCTATTCATGATACTCTCAATCTACTGAATAACTGCTTTTACCTCCTCCCACTGAAGGTTTGACAAATATGAGGCTGAAGACTTGGAAATTGACATGTCAGCATGCACATCTACAATGCAAGTGATAATAAAGAAGAAAAATCCAGCAATCAACATCAGTGGTTCCCTAAGCATTGAGATACTGCTGAACTTATAATAAACGTGGAAATACTGATTATGCTCGGGTACAACATTACTCTTTTCCAGTACAACCACTGGTCTGCCAACCACATCCAAATGTGAGAATTTTGCCTGTTCCCATTGTTTAACAGTAAATGGCACAGAAACAGAGATATCATGGGATCTCTCAGGCAAAACAACCTTCACAATGATAATGTCAATGATGATTTCACTAATTGGAGAACAAAATGGAGCTTTTGAAAAATGTTTTCCATCCGATTCAAAATGGAAATGTGGCAGAGGCAAACCATATCCAATTATGAATACAGTTTGCTAACCACCACACAGATACCTATGTTTGATTTCAATTTCAGTCTTTTTAGAGTCACCACATAGATGAGATGTCAAGATATTGCCAATTTCACCCCTGTAATAGACAGAGTGGGCCCTAGGTGGCAACTATGCAACCAAATTTTCAAAAGCTGATGCAACTCTTAGATGAGGGTAAGCCAGCTTGGAAAATTCACCCTTGATTTGAGAACCATCATGAACAATGGTGTAATGTTCTGTAACTCTTTACCAACTCTTTAGCAACAGCAAAAGGTTGGTTGCTTTCAAAATGGACAACTATAGGTGAGAAGGAAAAGGGAGGAAGATCCTCATAAAGACCATATTTGATCTCTGAACTGTGAGTTTTTGTGTTCTCCAGTCTTGTGTAAGATTCAGTTCTTGCCCGTTGGAGTTTAACAGAGAGTGACTGGATACGTTAACCTCATGGGGAGAGAGATAATATGCATTGTTCATATACCATGAATTGAATATCAGCCTGAGTGACTTTTTCCAGGAAAGGCCTCAGTACATGAGTAAAAGCAGAGACATCCAAGGTAAAGCTCTGCCCTTTGCTTAGCTTCTCATACCAGTAAATTGATCTTTCTAGTAGTAGAAAAAACCTACATGGCTCAAAATATTCAGGCTTGGCTCCTTCCAATAAGGGAATAATATAGCTGTCAAACTCCCTGGGTGGTGAATAGTTCAAAACAGATATTTTGACAACTGGAAATTGATTCTATGACATTATTCATTCTAACACAAGGGCTGCAAACTAAATGACCTTATATCTACAACAGCATCCCTGTCTAAATTGAATCGACAAACTGCAAGGCTTTGAACCTATACTAGCCAGATGGAACTTTTTATTTATTTATTTTTATATAGATAATTGAACAGTTCCTAGAGCTGACAAGTTATTTAAACATTTTTTTTTTCCCAAAAATTAGAAGCTGTTGAAAATGTAGTCGTTCATTGCAACAACTGAACCAAAAGAAGTCCCACAGCATGTAAAAAGAGTCAAAAACTAATTCTAGAACTACTTGACATGGAAAAACCATCTACAAAAGTATTGAAGGAGCTTTGTTTTTTTTTTCCTTTTTTAACACTACTCAAGGCCCCTACTTTTTGTGAAGCTCTTTTGGTTCAATATTCTTTTATCCGTTACTGCTAAGTCCATTAATCTTAATACTGTCCAATCCAAAATCTAAAAGCTATGAAAATGCCCCCAGTTGAAACATGAGCATATTCTTTATGGCATTTTAACAAATGATTAGTGGGACAATCATAAAAGTGCAATAAACAAAAAGTAATGGAGGTACATGTGAAGTCAAGAAATAGAAATTTTTTGGAGAACAGATTGAGCAGTAAGAGAAACATATGAATCAAACAAGAATCAGCAACAAACTGATAAAGAGTCGACTCTAGCTGTAACTTCATGTCTTAATCAAAACAAGGTACTGCACAGCGACGAGTATGAATAACATTTAGTACCTGATTAGTACTGGACTCATAAGTCCCAAAAGGTAAATCCCCAACAAGAAGAGGCCTTTTAGCACCCCTAGCAACAGCTCTACAATGAACCAGCATCTCATCAAGGCTAATGGGTAGTGTGGTATCATGTCCATGAACCACCATGGAAGCAGAATCCCCAACCAGACACACGTCTATGTCCGCCATATCGAGGTGCACGGCCGATGGGTAATCGTAAGCGGTGACGACGGTAATGGGTTCACCCCTTTTATGCTTGTGGCGTAGGTTGGCCAGTGTTACTCTTTGGTTTGGGCTCTGGGGTTTGGGTCCTCCATACACGTTGTTCTCTGGGATGTTGCTCATGCAACGGAATGCATGTAGGAGAAATGGGTTTTGGGTTTTGGGTAACAAGTTTCTTTTACAAAATGAAGCTGCGAGATGAGCAACCATTTGTGTTATCGAGTTGCGATTTTGGTTTGTTTTGGTTTTTACCTTGGAAAGGGAACAACAAGTACGTGGTCATCCACCCAACATGAAGATGAAAACATAGTTAGGTAGAACAGAACAAAAACCTTGGCGACGTCACTGGGACTAGTGTGGTGGCACGTCGCAGTGTAGAAACATTACATAATAACAATACTAGAAAATGCGCCGCAGCCGCCTGGGTCCGGATGAAAAATTGAATAAAACGGCTAATAAGGTTTAGGTAACGCTTGTTGGTAAGAATTCTACCGAATAAAAAGAATTGGTGAGATAAGTATAAGAATAATTAGAAAGTAAAAGTTTATTATATTATATTTAGTTTATAAATTATTGAATGTAATTTTATATTAAAATATTAATTATTTATATTATAAAATAAATAATTTTTTGTAATATTAAAAAAATATAATATTAACTAACTTAATATTATAATATAGAGAGATATTTTTTAGAATGAAAAATATATCTTTTTATTTAATAAATTTTATTTTTATATTATAGTATAAATGGGATAAAATTTGAGACTTTTATCCAATCCGTCAACTCAATTTTTATCTAATCATCAAATAAAATTATAAACTAAATATAAGATAAAATTTTTTATCTAATATAGTATTATAAAAATTGCACTATTAAATGCTAATTTAGAGAATGGCATACTTACTAAATTAAATTTTATATATATGGCTAAGATTTAAATGGAAAATATATATATAATACATACCAATCTTAATGATGCATGAAAAGAAAGAAAAGACAAAAGAATAGCAATAAATAGTAATTAGAAGACCGCACATTCATAATACGTCTGCTTAAAGTAAAGAAAAAAAAAAGTAAATTAAGAAGTTCTTTGAAATAATTTTAATTTTTTTAATTCAATTTTAAAATTTTCAATTTCAACAATGAATTCTTAGAACATTATAAAATTTTTCATTTGGATAACAATCTTTAATTTTAGTAGTTAACTTCTAAGACTTTTCGAAATCGTCCGAATGTCAAGATGTTATAATAATTTCAATATCAATGTAGATTTACTGTTTCTTTATTAATTTTATTTACACGATATATCATTAGGAAACCAAATTGTAACAAAAAATAAAAATAAAAACGTGTTATAAATCAACATCGATATCACAAATCGTATGTATTTTATTAATTGAATTTCAAAAGGTGTATCATATTATATAAAAAAAGATTCAATTTACAAACGACGGTACTTGAACGTTGGAGTAGAAAAGCCTTGTCAATATCTATATTTCATGGGATCTAAAGATCCTAGTTTTTTACGGTGAAAAAACTAATAAAAAAAAAAAGAAATCATGGAAAATGACGTAAATATTGATGATAAAAAAAGTGATGTCAATTTAAAGGATATCTGTAGCAACAATATAGAAAGTCGAGAGAGATTATAAAAGCTTTCGTCGTGTGTCAATTGTCATGCGAGTACTCTCTTTTTATGGAAAGTGTTAGTCCAACTTAGCGGTTTAAATTTTTGAAAGTTCAAGGAGTAAAATAATGCCATTTAAAAGTTTAGGAACCAATTCATAGTAGACCAAAAAATTAAAGCATATTTTGTAATTTTTCATTGAAATTAATAATTTTAGTTGATAGGTTATAGTGTAAATATACAAAAATTCATAGCTTAAAGGTTTTAAATACAATATCATTATTTTTGAAAAGTGAAAAAACAAAAGGAAAAATAATTATTATGCCTTTGAGGATCTTTTTTAAGGTAAGCCTATTGCAAGAGCTATGCAAATGGATCTTGACTTACGAGTTGACTTGTTTAACTTTTTTGAAATATGGATTAGGATTAACTTTTTTAACTCATTTAAAATGCGAGCTAAACTAGTCCAACTCATTTAATCCAAGGGTTAAAGTAGGCTAATTCATTTAACATACTTACTAATCTACCAACGTAAAGAATCTTTTTTTTTAAAAAAAAAAAAAAGAAAGAGAAAGCCCATATAACTTAACCTAGTCACATATCATCATTCATAATCATCTTCCTTACTCTCCTCTCTTACTTTTTTCTCTTAATCCTTCCATCTTCTTCACTGGTTCCATCTCCAGTTTTTCCTTTATTTTATAATATCCATATTATAAAGATGTTGCAATTAAAATCCATATTATAGGACAAAAATCCAATTTATTCATCATGATGCTATATAAACAATACAAAGGTTATTATGGCTATTTCATTCTGTACAATTATAAATGAAAATAGAAATCTATTGTTAGTAGGTTATAGGTTAGCTCATATAATCCACTTAAATGCACAAATGGATTAACTGAGTTGTATTGGTCAATTTAACCTACAAAAATATATAAATGAGTTAAATGGGTTAAGTTGGTGAATCAATTCATTTACCCATGAGCTTATGGGGGTTAGGATAAGATCATTAAATTGAGGCCCATATATTAGTAAGGTCATAATGGAACGTGGAGCGATCATCCTCATAAGGCCTAGATAAAGGTGTATAAATAAGTTTTAGTTCACAGACTAGCCCATTTAACTCACTTTTTAAATAAATTTGGGTTAAGGTTTTTGTCTATTTTAAAAGCGAGCCAAATGAGTCCTACTAGTTTAACCCACAGCCTAAAGTGGGTCAGTTTAAGTTGGCTTATTTAATACATTTACATCTTTAGTCCGTGAGTTTGCCTGTTTAATTCTCTTTTTAAGTAGGTTTAAGTAAAAAAAATTTAGCCAATTTAAAAAGCGGGGCAAATAAGCCCAACCTATTTAACACATAAGCTAAGATGGGTCGCATTGTGTTGGCCCATTTAACCCACTTACATATCTCTAAGCTTAAACAATGTTCCTTTAAATCTTTTATTGCTATCTACAACCAAAGGATGCAAGTTCATTTGATTTTACAAAAGCGAAAATAAATTTGCATAATATTCTTTTTTTAATGGTTTTAGAAGAATAAAAGAAAAGGTTTTTTTATCATAATAAATGAAAGCAAGGAAAAAATTGCGTTTAATTAAACCTTTGTTTAGATTAAATGAAAGGGGAAAAAGAAAAAAAGAAGTTAATAAAAAAATTCATTGTCGAAATGTTAAATGTTCGCATTCACAAAAGCAAACCATAATAATCTTCTTATTATATATATGTCTTGTATGTAATGTCTTAGAACCTAAGAGCATTACGACCCATCATGTGTCTCTAATTTTCTAATGACACATTAGGACTCTAAAACTAATTATAACCTCCAAATTCATCTTTAGTAATCAATACAACTTAGACAAACTATAACAACCTAAACAACTCATAGGTGAGTCATCTCCAAAATGATAATACTCTAAGACAATATTTTCAACTTATATAAAAACGAAGCTTAACAATAGATCTAAATCATATGCTAATATTTACCTTCACCAATCATCTATAAGTCACCAACATAGAATTATAACTGCTTCTCAAACCCAACCTACAATTAGTAATCCCGACCACAATGTTAGTAATAAACTTTATCTTAATACCTGCAGCTGTAAAAATGAAAGATTGAGCTGAAGTCCGATACGTAATGTACAAGTACACTTGGATGCTAGACTAAGTCATACACATGCATATAATGCAAATACATCAAATATAATAGCAAATAGTCAACTAATCATCTTAAATTTAAGCTAGCAACCAACAAGGGAGTACTTATAAGCCATTCACACCATGATCTTCATCTACATACATAAGTAGATACAGATATAAGTTTTCTTTTAAGTCTTTTATACCTAAAGTTTAGAGTCCTTAAAACCTAATTTTTGAACTGCATCTTCTCATATCAAGTTGGCTAGGGAATCCCTACATATGATCAACAATTGTCCCTAGGGATTTGCTAATGCAAGCTCTTAAGATGAGCGAGTTAAGCACAACCAGTAATCATTAAGCCAAACTGAATATAAATTAGTTTAGTAAGATTCATTATCTCCTAATAAGTACCATCATACAAATAAGTATTACACGTTTAAAAAGCTAAATCTAAACCAATAAACAAGGTCGAATCAACCAGGAAGCCCAAATCTAACAACTTGATAGTTGTAATAGTGAACTTATCTCAATCTTTCATTCAAGTCAACCTAATTCGAACAATTTAAGTAACCTAAATCGTCTTTGGAATAACATTCCCTAAACTCCTATCTTATTCCATAATTCTAAAGGTAACTATGGCTAAATAAGATGGTAAAGATTAGACCTTAGCTTATGAAAGGAAATATTAAAATATTTTGAATGAGGATCTAGAAGTTTTAGGGAAGGAAGTTCCAAAAATATAGTTTAATTCTTTGTAAAACATGTTTGTAAATAAGTTATAATACTTAAGATATTCAAAAATGGTTTTAGAGTATCAAATATATTTTAGGAAATAGGTTAAAACACAAGGAAATTGATTTAAGAAAATAGAATGAAAGAAAACTTGGTTTAACCTTTTAGTGTAAACTAGTCGCCAACCGTACAAATTAAGGGAACCAACTTGCCAGTCCTTACCAGCCCTTTGTAACCAGAAGACTAGTTATAACTAAGCCCACGGTTTTGTTGGAACCAACCTTACGGTTTTACTAGAACTAACCCTACGATTCAAACCAAAACAACAAGAAACTTTGAATTCACTTCCCAAAACAACTTAAATCAAATTTTTTTTCTTCAATCTTACTTCAAATAAACTTTAATTTCTCATCAATTCACTAGTATAACATATTTCTACACCATATAAACTACAATTTTAGATTAAATACCAACTTAAAACCCCCAAATCTACCAACAAACTTCAAGTATCCAACTTTAATATAAAGAATAAGAGTAATGTGAAGAAAACTTACTTGAAATGTATGAACATGAGCTAGGAATTTAAAAGCAAGTCAA
This sequence comes from Lumnitzera littorea, assembly GCA_024138015.1. Classification (NCBI taxonomy): domain Eukaryota; kingdom Viridiplantae; phylum Streptophyta; class Magnoliopsida; order Myrtales; family Combretaceae; genus Lumnitzera; species Lumnitzera littorea. The sequence continues at coordinate 145,420,536 of JAMXBB010000001.1, forward strand.
ACTTGATAAATTAAATTAAACTCAAGCATGTAAATTTGGATTCTAAGAGATTAGCTAAGAAAACCTACTAAAATGAATGTTTTTCAAGAAAGCAAGCTTAAAAATGAAGTTTAGGGCCTTATACACAAATTTTCTTGAATATTGAGACCTTAAGAGCATTGGCTAGCAAAACATAAACATAATAAGAGAAGAAATGAAGGAGAGGAGTGGGATAATAGGGTTTTGGTGATGGGTTAGGGTTTAGGAGTGAAATGATGTAGATAAAGGAGTAGGTAAGAATATGGGTTTTATGAGCTTAAAAGTCCATAGTGCCCTAATTGCATTTTCTTTTGAAATTTCTAGGCATTACATTGTATAAAGCAATAATTTGTGCAAAGAGAATTAGGCATGTATCTTATAATGAAAAAATAAATAAATAAATAAAATCTAGAAACTTTGAAGAAGATGAATGATTGTACCAATTGCACTACTATCTTACGTGAGGATTATGGTCCATGGTAGACTAATTTCTTAAAATATAAAAAATAAAAGGAAAAAGGAGGAACAATGTTCAATTACAAAATTCAACTCCATACAACATACACGAATGTTAAAATTTATATGGTTAATAATATTTCATAACATATTTATAAAGTAAAAATCATTTTTCCTTTTTATGATTTTAGCTAACTATTTAGATTCAACACTATTTAAAAACATTTCTATTTAAGAAATTTATGCATCTCTCATGTGAATACTGGGTAATGAAAATAACTCTTTGTATACATTTCTTAAAAAATAGCCTATATAATTTGTTATTTTCATATTAGTATTTTTACCACTTTTTAATCTTTTCTTATATATGGTTACAAGATAAAAATATATCGAAAAAGGGATATTGAATTATTTGTTTACTTTTTATCGGAGCACATATCCTTTGATGAATTTGGTGTTGATATCAAGATGAAAATAATTGGTACCATTTCTAGTTTGTAACAATTTTACAACTCATGTCAACTCAAAATATATTGATCTTGATTATAGAATTGCAAGGTAGCCACGGGATTTTTTTTTTTTTTGAACAAAAACAAACATCATACTTTCATTACTTAACCTCAAAGTCATTATACAAATTGAATACATCTCCCAATTGAAAAGCTAAGATATCCGCATCGAGTAGCCTAAGTAAGGAAGATGAGGGGTTACACCACCAATCTTAAGGACATAACTACCTCCTAAAATTATTGCCTACCCAATCTGCTACCATATTAGCATTTTAAGAGGTAAAATTGAACTTAATATGTGAATATTGCTGAAGCTGACATGATAATTCCCTCACTTGATCCTCACTAGCCTAGCCCACCACTTTGTTGTTATTATTAATTGCATTTACCACCTTTTGGGCATTTGATTCAATAATGACTTCGGCCCAATTCCTTCCTCTCGCTATATCCATTCCTCTAGCTATTGCTAATGTTTCCACCTATATAACACTCAAAGCTACTACATTCTCAACTACACCATCCACAATGTACCCTTTCTTATCTCTAATGATAGCTACTACTATACCACTTTTGTCCTTCTTTGAATATGAGCCATCCACATTTATTTTGATAACTCTACCACAAGGGGGGTCCAAGCTTTCTATGTCAACACATTAATTTGCTCTTCCCTTTCATCGTCCTCCTTTTTCAATCTCTTCCATTCCTCTACAAAACTCTTCAGACCAGTCACGACTTTCTTTGGGTCTAATGGCTTCTAGCTATCGACTACTTCATACCTTTTTAACTAGATACGCCACATTATGATTGCAATTTGACTTCCAATCTCATGTCTTTTAGCCTTCTCCTCTGCCGCACTCTTTACTGTCTCTCTAAACCAAACGCAAAATCTTTCGTCTACTCCTCTATTAATCCTCATATCTAGAAGGCCAAACCAAATAACTTCCATCGACTAGCATTGCAACAACATATGAACAATAGTTTCACATTGACTATAAAATGGGCAATCTCCTCCTTCAAGAACTTATCTTTTCATTAGATTATCAAAGATAAGTAATGAATCTATAAACACCCTCCATAAAAAATGTTCAACTTTCTGTTGAGTGTCTAGATTCCACATAAAAGACCATTCTTTTGCAGATAACGTCAGCAAAGAAGATGGATTTAAGCTTGATTCTTTACTGGCTTCTTCCAAGAGGTAGTAGTATGTTGAGTTTACAGTATAATCACCATTCTGGATAAAAGGCCAAATCAAACGATCCTATTGAGATCTTATGGGTATAAAAATATTTTTGATAGTGTACTTCTCTAATTTTGTTACTTAATCTGCAATACACATTATATTCCACACCCTGGCTTCCTAATCTATTGGATCTTTGACCAAAAGGTTATCATCAACCCTTCTAGATCTAGGGTTCAATTTACCTCCTTCAATTCCAAGGATCCATCTATCATACCAAACTTTAACCAAGCTCTCATCCCTTATCTTCTATGACCCTCATGAGAAGAGTATATCTTGTCCTGGCAAAATACTTAACTAGCCCCATGAAGCACGTTTGCCTTTTTTAGTTGTTCCAAACTCCGAGTTAAGATAATACAGACCTTTTAGGAGTCTTACCCATAGTGTACCTCGATTAGACTGTACTCTCTATGCTAATTTAGTCAAAAGAGCTTTATTAAACACCTGAAGATCTTTCATACCCAAACCTCCTTTTATCTTTTGGCCTTGTTAAGGTTCTTTAATTAACCTAGTGTATTATGCCTTCCCCATTGGCCCTACCAAAATTTGGCAATCAAGCTATTCACTCTATCATACCATCTCTTTAGGAAATGGAAACATCCCATCGAATAGGTCGATATAGTGAAAGCTACCTTCTTGATTAATGTTTTCACGGCCTGCTACACTTAGAAACCTTTTTTTCCATCCTTATAGTTTATGTTCCACTTTATCCCTCACAAACTTCAAAGCATCAGTCATGGACCACCCCATATCGTAGGGAGGCCCAAATATTTACCCGGGTTTCCATTTTCTTTAATTTCTAGCACCTTTGAAGTTTGCTCTCTCATCTGTTGTAAAGTGTTTCTATAGAAAAATAAGTAAGATTTATCAATATTAATGAGTTGTCTTGTTGCTTCACAATATTCTACCAAGCTATCCTTTGACATCCTCAAGTTGCATTTTTCAATATTTACAAAAAACAATGAGTCATCCATGAACAAGTGGTGACTAATCATAGGACAACTTCTTTTAAGTCTAATTCCTTGAAACAATCTTACATGAGCTAAAAAATTCAATCTTTGAGATAAGACATCCGCAGCAATAATAATTTCATGCAAAGGCAGATCTCCTTGACAAAGTGCCTTGGTTGGCTTCACTTGTCCTACACTCTTTCCATTCACCATAATGTTATCTTCAACTATCCGCACATAAGTCACAATCCATCCCACACACCTTTCACCTATTCTTAATTTTATCAACACTTTTTCTAAAAAATTTCATTCCACTTGATCATACGTCCTTGTTTGTGTCCAATTTGATAGCATAACCGAAATCCTTTCCTTTCTTCTTATTCTTCAAAAAATAAAACAACTCGTGAGCAAGAAGAATATTATCATGAATCAACCTCCCTAAAATAAAAAGCACTTTAGTTTTCTAAAATGAGCTCACTTAGGAAAGGTTTAAGTCTATTCACAATAATTTTTTATATGATTTTGTAAAGAAAATTACAAAGACTAATAGGTTTACAATGTGAGATAGATTTTGGATTTCGAATTTTAGGAATTAAAACTAGATCCATAAAGTTAAGAAAAGAAGGGAATATACTTGAAAGGAAAAAAGATTGGACAGCTTTAACAATGGAACTTCCAATTATACCCTAACAGTATTGATAGAAAATTCTCGAAAGCCTATCTAGCCTTAAAGCTTTTAAAGCTCCTAATTGAAACACCACATTTTTTATTTCCTTTGATGTCACTGCTTCACAAAGTATATCATTATCTGCCTCAATGAAAATTGGATGAATCCATTCCAGAATATTATCAAACTCCCTCCATGGGCCATTTCTAAACAAATCTTAGTAAAAGCTTATAAAAGCCTTCCCTAAACCCTCAACATCTTCCATCTAAACACCTTGTTGATTTTTTATTCTTCTAATCGTATTTTTCCTCCTATTCATTGTAGTTTCTATCAACATAGTTTAACCAATTAACCCTTGAGCTTTGATGTTAAAATTTTTCTTCCTTATTCCATAGAATTTCTAACTCATGGTAGATTTGGTCTTCCTCATCAATGTCAAGATAGCTCTAATTCTATTGTAAAGTTTCTAACTTTTTTAGCAACTTATTAATCTAAATTTTGCTATTTGGGGCAGCCTCCTTGCTCCACCTTAGCAATTGTCATTTACACATCTCTAACTTATCAAGTACAACATGTAATGGCTGTATGTTTAGGTCCTTAGACTAGCTTCTTCAAATAACTTCCTTACATCCATCAATAGCCCTCCAAACGTTCTCAAAGCGTAATTTCTTTAAGCCCTTAGCTATCCTTTTATCTAAATTAGTAGTTAAGGAAGAGTAATCAAAGTCGACAACCAGTTGATGTGTTACATTTGTATCAAGAAATGAGAGCATCCATTTATTATTAACAAGCACTCAATTGATCCTCTCTTTAATCAATATTCCATCAAACCGTTTATTTATCAAGTAAATTGTTGCCCCTTAAATCCTACATTAGCTACCATTTCACGAAAACCCTCATTTTGTCTTATATACCTAGGTTTTCCTCCCCATTTCTCATGATTCACTAGAATTTCATTAAATTCCACCCCATACATTAAGGTTCCATCTAAGTTATTAGCAATATTTTCAATCTTTTTCCATAACACTTTTTTTAGATAAAAATAAGTGGGTGAGTATACCGAACAAATGTAAACCACAATACTCTCAAGCCTTTCTACTCTAGTGTACAACAAATATGAGGAAGCTTCTAATACTTCCACATTGACATCTCTAGTCCACCATAGAGCAAGATTAGACTAGGATCAATACATAATGCATCATAGTATTTCAAACACCTTTTTTATTTATCCACAAATGTTTTTTTTATTTTTGGTTTCCATCGTAGTTTAGGTTATTATTTTGAACGAGGCTTTCGAGATGTTGAATTGTCAAGGAAGGCCCTAATCATTGACAATTCCATGATAATAGAATCACAATTCCCTTATGGTTACTAAAGGCTAGCCACTACCACCTTTTATTTCAAAAATGTCACCTTCTTTAACGAGAACTTCAAAGAGTTCATCATTTAGCTAGGTTATATTGTCAACTTGCTTCTTTGATGTTTTCCTCTTAGTTTTCCTAGTTGACCCCTTTAACACAACCCCTCCTTTTATTGCACCAAGCCTAAACACTCTATCTTTTACGTCCAGCATATTTAGCTTAAAGCATAATTTCTTTCTTGGTGAAATCACCTCTTCCTCTTTTCTTCTTTTAATTCGCAGTGCACTTAATGCAAATACTACAAGAGATGGTACAATTGACTCTTGTTTAGTTGTCACTAAGGCTTGGACTAGCGAAGACCCTCGCTCTTCCTCTAGTGAGAATTCCACAAAGTAAGTATTCAAATTTTCCTTTGGTTTGACTTGTAAAAACTAGTTTATAGAACTTATTTGATAGGTTTCTAATAGGGATTATGGATCAATCATGTGTTTTCGAGCTCAAGGATTCGCTTATATGATTTGCTAAGTTGTCCAAGGGGAATTAATCTCAAAAGAGCAATGTATTCTCTAATCCGACCTACCGAGTTACTCTGCTCTCCACCTCATCTAAAAGATTGTTGAGGTGACCAACTTGTTGTTGTTACCAAGCCGACTCTTCCACAATATGTTAGTCTAAGGTCAAGCATTGAAGTTACATATTGCCAACCTAATACATAGTCGAAGCTAAGCTAACCCTAACCTTGAGCCGACCAACCAAGGCTAACCTGACAATGGACCAACTCTTAAATCAGCCCCTCCTTAATCTAGAACGTCCGAGCTACTGAGCACTTGACCTTGACCTAATCTGCTTAAAGCCTGCTCTGCTCAATAAATAGCAACATTAGGACTACGTAATGGGTAGTTGATAGACACCTCATCTGTTGATATCCTTGTTGTCCTATTTTGTATCGAATATCCTTTTTTTGTCCAACAACTACTCTACCCTTGGTATTTACTCCTTTTTTCTTTTCTAGTAAAAATCCTTTTTGTAATTTGCACATACCTAGGATTTACCCTAATCGAGTTATATAAATACTCATAGTTTGTAATAGCCACAACATTTAATACCATTGATATTCCGACGTTTTCCTTCTTGTGTGAGCTAAGTGTCTTTGCTTACTCTTGAATACTCTTATATAACCCATTGAGTGTGAACTAGTGGTAAGTGAGCTCTGGCCACACTTATCTATTATATCAAGTGCAATCTGAGCTTGTGTGAGGCATTAGTGTGTCATATCCACTATCAGTATACGAAGACTAATGCGTACTGTAGCCAAGAACAAAAAAGGCTGGTTATAGAGATGAGTCTAAGTTTGTTAAAAGCTTAAAAAAAAGGTGATGGGAAATGCATGAAAGAATAGAAATGAATGAAAGTAAGCAAACTCACGAACAACTTCAAAGAACATGATGCATTAGAAGAACTTCTAAGGACTTACGGCATAACTCAATATGATATACGAGTTGGTTCGGTGAGGTTATGTGCATATAGGTGCCTATGTACTCACTATTCGAGATCAGACTTTCGTAGTTCGTTTCGAAAATATTAGTGAGTTGGTTTATTTTAACTATAAAAAAAAAAGATTGAGTTTACATTTTTACTCGATTTAATTTATTTAAGGAAATTATTCTAAAGAGCCCTAATCAATGGTTTTTTTTTTCATAAATTCTAAGTACGATCTTAATTTTGAAAAGGGTTCATTTTTTTATTTTAAAAAAAAAACTAAATTTTTTTCTAAGTGATTCATTTATTCATCTATTACTTACTTATTTTATTTCTAAAAAAATAAAAATGGATTTTCTTTTTTTTTCTCTCTTTTTTTTTTTATTTCTTCCTTTCTTTTTTTTTTCTTTCCCCCCTTTTCCTTTTTTCTTTTTCTCATTTATAATTACATTTACAAATAAATAAATAAAATTTAATTTTTTTTAAAAAAGAGGCAGCAGACCGAGTTGGCTCAGCTCGATTGACTCCGGTTGACTCAGATCGGCTTGGGTTAGCTTAATGCAACTCTATCGGTTTAGGTTGGCTTCGATTGGCTCGGATTGACTTGGAAAATCCAATTTGGAGTGTTGAATCTGGGGTTCTTAGGTGTGAGGAATCCAATGGTGGTAGTGGTTTTTGTCAAAAAAACACCATAGGGGGATGCTATCCTAGAGAGAGAGAGAGGAACCGTACTAGAGAGAGGAATCGTACTAGAGAGAGGAATCTTTGATTTTTGTTTTTCCAAAGTGTTTCAAAGCTTTGTTGTGTGTTAAAAAAGAAGAGCAAACACCTTTTTATAAGTATCATGGTCGAGTTAAGGATGGAAAATATTAAATGCAATATGATTTTCTTCTATATTTGGGTTGGGCGAACCTGGACAATATGTGATGCTAAATATAAAGTTGCACATGTAGGAGTGTGTCCAATGCGTGCAAGGGTGTGTCTAGTACGTATAGGAGTATGTCCAACTCGTGTAGAAGTGAGAAAAGAAAATAAAAGATGTATTTTGGTAAATGATGTGGCGATGATGTAGCCTACCACACTTATAAGTGAGTTGGTAAATGATGTGGTGATGATGTGGCCCGTGACGTAGCAATGAGTTAGTAACTGATGTGGTAAAGAAGCGCAATAAATAGCTAGCTATCCTAGACTTGATCAACATGGGGATTTGGTGAAAAGGTTAAAGAGAGAGGAGGTGCTTTAAGGGCTGAAAAGAAGAAATGAAGCTTGGTAGTGCCCTTTTTAACTCACTAACTTAGGCGGGAGTGTTTCTCGAGGACTATTAACCCTAAGCTCAAATCGATTTGGAAAACTTGGTTATGACCTTCTAGGCTCGCTAACTTAGGTGTGTTTATAAAGAGGGACAAGAAATTAGGATAACGTTTCTAGAGCATGAGATCCAAGGGTTTCAAGCCTGGGATAGCGCTCTAAAAGCATGCGATCTAAGGGTTTCAAGCTTTGAATAACTCTCCAAGAGCATGTGATCTAAGGGATTCAAGCTTAGGATAGCACTTCAAGGGTATGTAATCCAAGAGTTTAGACTTGGGTCAGGACAACGCTTCGATAGCATGCTATTCGAGGGTTTCAAGCTTGGGATAGCACTCCAAGAGCATGCGATCCAAGGGTTGAAAAGAAAAAATGAAGCCTGGTCATACCCTTCTGGGCTCACTAATCTAGGTAGGAGCATCTCTCAAGGACTAACAAACCTAAGCTAGAATCAATTTAGAAAACTTGGTCGTATCCTTTTAGGTTCGCTAAACTGGGCGAGAGTATCTATTACGCCCCGAAGCGGCAGAGTCGTAACAGCCCCGCCATGTAAACCATCCTAAGATAGAAGTTGACCTTACAACTGCTATCCTAGACCTGATCTACACAAGGCGTCCACGACTAATCCGCTTTGAAGTAAACAGTTTTGTAATTTAAATAAATCATTTACCTAAAAAAGTGAGGAAATATATATATACACTATAATTCAGTTATTGCAATTAAAATTTACAATATTTCTCCGTAATATATTTCCTAGTTATTACATTATTCATAAATGAAAATTAATTCTAAAATAAAAACTTAGACCTTAAAAATATGTGTTTATTCTTCAATATTTTTCCTCACTCCTCAGGATCCAACAGTTGCTAGCTTCAGAGTAGTTGTTTGCCGCTTCTTAGCCAGTACCTGCACGACGTTTATAGGAATGTGAGCAACCACAGCTCAGTAAGTTAGGATGGAGGACTTAAAACTATACCATAAACACAACAAGGTTTTCAATCAACTTATTAGGTGCCATCACACGACGTTGTCCGGCTTGTTGTGAGATTAGAGAAATTACGCCCGCTCTAATCCAGGTTGAGGAGTTGCCGTTAATGCAATAGCTTACAACCAAACCCAAGCTTGTGTAATATAGACCTTGCTCCTCTCGCAATTACCTTCAAACCATTAACTTCACCCTTGTCGCGACCTCCTTACCTGTCACTTAGTTCGACTGAGGATGAAGAAGGGACCCTTTGCAATCCTGTGCTATCTCTTTCGAAAGGGTCGGTATTTGGCCAGAGAATCCTAAGTTTCCCTTAATAAGTTGCCATGCAGGTCTAATTATGATTACAAGTCATATATTTAATTAGGTCCAATTTAGGGTGATCATTTATTTCATACAAATCATACAATATAAGCCAAAATAACCAACAGAATCATAACATCACTTATAATCAAGCACATGCACACATCTAACTATCTAACAAGCACAATCAAGCATAATCTCAAGCCTCCAAAATACAGCATCGTATTAATCTTAACTCCTCGCTCACTCACTCAAGATCCGACTTGCTCAGGCCATCGACGATTATCCCTATAACACAAACGTGGTTTTAGTTTTTCATATAACTATTATAGGTTCATTTTATCCTATAACGCTTATTGTTACGTTTTGTTTAGAGTTTAATATATCTAATTTTCTAGGTCTTAAGTCTTTTACAATTATTTTAGGTTTGGGATTAGGTTCGGGTTCGGTTTCTGCATCGATTTCTAAATTAGATTCTAGTTCGATTTCTAAGTACTATTTTATAAACTCTAGAAACTTGTTTTAACTCATAATGTGAAATTAATCACTTTACCTCTAGATATCCTAAATACCATAATTACCCCTAGTTAATATTTTATTATATCTAGTACACTTAAATTCTTAATAGTGTACCAAATTTGCTCCTAATGTAAGAAATTTTTACATTTTTCATCTAATTACATAAATTCAAGTTTCCTATCAGATTTATTGTATATTTTTATTATTATCATAATATTAATTTTTATTATAATATTTTCTATTTATTATATTTCTAATAATTATGTATTATGTACTATTACTTATTATGTACATAATACACATCTAATATTTTTATTACTCTAATTACTATCTCCTAACATCAATTATCATTTCAAAATGTCTAAATTCACCCTAAATCAGATTTTACACCAAATTACCCTAATTTACAAAATTAACTTAAAATTAACTATTTTCCCCTATTACTTATCTACTACATAATTAACCTAATAATTACATCTAACATCCTAAATGCTACAAGTGTCATACTCCATCAGATTTCAACACCCTAAAACATATAATTATTCACTAAATCAATAATTAACCATTTAATTACTTAATTAACCTTAAATTACCCATTTTATGCCTCATTTTAAGGCCTAAAAATTATCTAAAATTTTTGAAAATTAATTTTTGAAAAAGAGCTTCATAGCACTATTCTATATTATCTAAATAGTCTATACAAAAATTTTGTGTTCAAAATTACACTCCTAAGGTCATTTATTTCTAAACCGAAACATACTCGGTTTTGTACGATTTCTTAAGGACCATATATTACAAGACATATTTTCATCAAAATAATATTTTTCCTAAAAACTATAAACAAAAATATTCCAGAATAACAAAATTCATAATTTTATAAGAATATTTACTATTTTTTACAAAATTACATAAAATCCGGCTAGAAATTGGACTCACCGGTTTGGGTGGCTCCGGCTACTGTCGACCGCCGTGGCCTTGTCAGCCGGTCTGGGTGTTGCCACCACCGTGTGGTAGTGGTGGTCGTCCACTCCCAGTTACTCGTTTGATGTGGGTTCCCTTTTATGGCCCTAATTGCACAGTTTTTTCTTATTTTTTTTTTAACCTTAATTTTTCTCTCAATTTCGCCTCTCCCTATTTTTCTCACTCTCCAAACTGCCTAAATGAGCTTCTAAAAAATTTGGGGTATTTATAGGGCTTTGTGGTAATTAATGTGCATTAAATTGGACAAGACATTGTCCAAATCCCTTAATTTTTGGCTTTTGTGTTGCTCTAATTTAATTGGCTGATTTTTTTCTTATTTTCCCCAGCTGCTACGACCTAATTCTAGATCATTCCTTATTTTTTATGATTTTTCTTTATTTTTCCCTAATTAATTATGAATTTTCTTTAATTATTTAGTATTTTTTTTAGCATATTACGTGTATTTTAAGTAATTATGCGTATTTCTATCTACATGTAAATTCATATATAATACAAATAAATATCCCTAAATATTATTTAGGTAATTTTATGATTTTTAGTATACATATAATTTATCTTTAGCGATTTGTTAATTATCGGAATGCATTTTATGTATTTTCAATAAATAACGAGTTATATATTTAAAATTTGAAATTTTTATAGTCTTTTATTTTATTGCTTATTTTCTTAAATTCAAACTTACGATATCATTTTTACTAATATTTCTAGCTTTACTTATAATTTAGGCTTGATCAGATTTTTTAGTCGATCAAAACCTTGAGTGACTAGTTGTGGGATTTACAGTATCTCCAGGGGACTAGCAAACATAAGTTAGAATCGATTTAGAAAACTCGATTATGCCCTTCTAGGCTCACTGATCTAGGCAAGAGCGTCTTTTGGGAACTAATAACCCTAAGTTAGAATCGATTTAAAAAACATGATTATGCCCTTTTAGGCTCATTAACTTAGGCGGGAGCGCCTCTCGAGAATTAACAAATGTAAGTTAGAATCGATTTAGAAAACCCGTTCATGTCCTTTTAGGCTCACTAACCTAGGCGAGAGCGTCTCTTGAAGACTAACAACCTTAAGTTGGAATCAATTTAGAAAACCTGATCGTGCCCTTTTGGGCTCACTAACTTAGGTAGGAGTGTCTCTTGAGGACTAACAACCTAAAGTGGGGATCGATTTGGAAAACCTGGTCGTGCTCTTCTAAGCTCACTAACCTAAGCAAGGGCATCTTTAGAAGACTAGCAACCCTAAGCGATGATCGATTTAGAGAACCTAATCATGCCCTTCTAGGATCACTAATATAGGTAAGAGCATCTTTAGGGGCCTAGCAACCTTAATCTAAAATCAATTTGGAGAACCTGGTCATGCCTTTCTAGACTCATTAACTTAGCCATGAGTGTTTCCCGAGAACTAGCAACCTTAATTTGGGATTGATTTGGAAAATTTCGTCGTGCCCTTCTAGGCTTGCCAACCTAGGCGGGAGTATCTCTCGCGAACTAGTAACCCTAAGCTAGAATAGATCTGGAGAACTTAGTTATGCTCCTTTGAGTTTACTATCCTAGGTGAAATGGGTAAAGCGCTCTTAGAGTTGGATAAAACCTCTAAATTGAAACTTGGTAGTATGCCTTTGAGTTGATTAACCAAGGCGGAAGCGTCTCTCTAAGACTAGCAACCCTAATTGAAGTCAATGATGAGAGAAAGTGCCCTTTTGGGCTTGCTTGAGAGGAATTGGTAAAAGAAAGTGCCCTATGGGCTCGCTAAAAGGGGTTGATGATGAAAGGAACCGCCCTTTGGGCTCGCTAAGAGGATTTGATGAAGAAAAGCACCCTATGGGCTTGCTTAAGAGAAATTAGTGAAAGAAAGCGTCGAACAAGCTTGTTAAGAGAAATTGAAGATGAAAGGAAGCGCCCTTTGGGCTTGCTTGAGAGAATTTGGTGAAGAGAAGCGCCTTATGGGCTTGCTTGAGAGCAACTGGTAAAAGAAAGTGCCTTATGGGCTCGTCTAAAGGAAATGATGAAAGGAAGCACCTCATGGGCTTTCTTGAGAGAAATTGATGAAGGGAAGTGCTTTACTGGCTAGCTTAAATGAAATTAGTAAAAGAAAGCGCCTTATAGGCTTACTTGAGAGATTCGATGAAGAGAAGCGCTCTATGGGCTCACTAAAAAGGACTTGATGAAGAGAAGCACCCTACAAGCTTGCTAAAAAGAAATTGATGAAAAAAAGCACCCTATAGGCTTATTATAAGGAATCAGTAAGGTAAATGCACTATGGGCTTGCTAAAAACCCTAAATAAAATTTGACGAAAGAGGGGGCAACGCTTTGAAAGTTGGCTAAAACCCTAAAAAGACAAGACAACGTCTTAAAAGGGTGACTAGAACCCTAAAAAGAATAAAAGAGGGGACAATGCTCTAAGAGCTAGCTTAAACCTTAAAAATAAAAGATAAGATAGTGCCCTAGAGGTTGGTTAGAACCCATAAAAAAATAGAAGAGGGGATAGCGCTCAAAGAACTAGCTTAAACCCTAAAAATGAGAGATGGGATAACACCTTAAAAGCTGGCTAGAACCCATAAAAGAATAGAAGAGGGGATATCGCTAGAAGAGCTGGCTTGAACCTTAAAAACGAAAGATGGGATAGCGCCTTAAAGACTAGCTAAAACCGTAAAAAGAGTAAAAGACGGGATAACACTCTAAAAGTTGGCTTGAACCTTGAAAATGAAAGACATGATAGAGCCCTGGAGGCTTACTGGAACCCATAAAGTAATAAAGATAGGACAGCACTCTAAGAGTTGGCTTGAACCATAAAAATGAAAGATGAGATAGCACCCTAAAGGCTAGTTGGAACCCATAAAAGAATAGAAGAGGGGATAGCACTCTAAGAGTTGACTTAAACCCTAAAGAATGAAAGACGGGATAGTACCCTAAAGGTTGGCTAGAACCTAAAAAGAATAGAAAAGGGGAAAGTACTCTAAGAGTTGGCTTGAACCCTAAAAAATGAAAGACTAGATAACGCCCTAAAGGCTAGGTAAACCCCTAGAAAGAATAAAAGATGGGACAACACTTTAAGAGTTGGCTTGAACCTTGACAATGAAAGACAAGACAACGCCCTAAAGGCTAGTTGGAATCTCAAAAATGATAGACGGGATAAAATCTTAAAGGCTTGCTAGATCCCTAAAAAGAATAGAAAAGGGGACAATACTCTAAGAGCTGACTTAAATCTTAAGAGGAATTTGATGAAAGCGTGGGTAGCACTTTTGAAAGCTAGCTAGTACCCTAGAAAGAAAGACAAGACGACACCCTAGAGGCTAGTAAGATCCCTAAAAATAAAAGATGGGATGACGCCCTAGAGGCTAGCAAGATCCCTAAAAATAAAAGATAGGATAGCGCCCTAAAGGTTGGTTGAATCCCTAAAAAGGGATAGCGTTCTAAGAGCTAGCTTGAACCCTAAGGGAAGTTGATAAAGGATTGAAGAAGTAAAGCAACTAATTTTAAAAAACTTCTTGACTTGGAAATGTGTTTATAGGGAAACACTTATTTATGAAAAAAGGAAATAGGGACAAGCCTCTTGATTTGAAAAAAGAATTAATGAACATTAAAAATTGCAATTAGGGAAGAATGATCTAGACTACTAAGGTCAATTTAAAAAAAGTGTGACCAATTTGAAAAGGAAACAGAATGACATGAGTTAAAAGCTTGGCTGCTCGAGTTGACGTGGATTAGACAAAAATCTTGTGACAAGCCTTTACTTTCTCTCTCTCTCTCTCTTTTTTTTTTATTTATTTTACTTTTGAAAGTTTCGCCAACAGGTATAAATTCTTATTTAAGGAACAAGCTTATAACCACCCCTATCCTTGCTAATCATGTAAAGTTTCTCATTGCCCCTGACCCTAGGGCTTTCTCATGGGGCTTTTGTGATTTCAAGGTATTCTTTTCTTAAGGAAATGATAGCCCATGATTAGTTTAGTCGAAGAGGACTTTTTTTCTAACTCTCGATCTAGATTTCACTCTTTACTACAGTTCCAAAAATTACAGTCCATTTTGTAAGTGACATACTTTTATCAATCCATTAGGTTTTTTTCAGTTCAACATTTATGAATTTAGGCTTTTGGTCCAATAGTTTCAAAAAGAACTAATGAAGAGGCTTATTTTGAAAGAAATATTTTTATTTATCCCTAGTGAACAAGTCAACAACCTTAAGGAAAAATTAAAAGTGTGCTTGCCTCGGTTTCAAAAACAACTTTTATTAAAGATAGATAATCTTTTAAGATCAGAAGAGCTTTTACTGTGTAAAGGTGGTATTATGGGTGGGAAGGCTTTGTGTGATTCGGCATAAGTAAAAGAGGCTTCAGAGTGAATATAGGGATTTTGGGTTTCTAGGCCTTAGAATGTGATTCAGGGCTTCATGTCTTTGAGACTATTTTAACTCCTAACCTTTTGATTCGGTTTGGTTACCCTTATTGGGATGTGAAATATTTCTTGGGGCCTTCGTCTTACACTCAAGCCTAATTCTTTAGCCCCTTTTCTTCTTTTTTTTTTTCTTTTTTAATTGCTTTGCCCCATTATCTCTCACTAGTCTCTCTCTTCTTTTGGCCCCAAGAGTGATTGTCTCTATTGTCGAATTTTTGCTTTTTAAACGATTCAAAGCTTTAAATCCATGGATTTCTAGTGTATAGGCTTAAAGTGCTTGAAAAGGAAATTGGCTTGTCTTCATTTCAAAGAAAAAAAAATTATCAAAAATAAAAGTCGTTTTTGAATTAACGTTACTTAAGCAAGCATAAACTAATCTTACCCTTATCTTCTAATCAATGACCCTAATCTCCGAATCGACCTATTGTGTGGTGATTCTTGACAGAGTTTAAATTTGAAAATTCCCTAAATTGGTCTAATAGGGTTAGCAAAGGGTAATTGCGTTGAGATTTGAAAATGAATGCTTAATTTCATTTTAATCTACATATCACATTTAAAGTGGACCTCCTTTAAGGAATGAACCCAAAGTATCCTCACCCTTGTGTCGCTCAGCTCTCAAAGTGTTTTAGGTTAGTATGTGGGATATAGTCTGCCTCTTTTCATTTTAAACCTTTTTTTTTTTAAATGGGTCACCAATTTCTTAAGGAGTTTACTTTTTATTTAGCCTATAGTAGAGATTGACTTTGCCCCTCGGTTTCTTAAATCATGTCTTAGTATTTGACTTTGTGTTTTTAGCTTAGCTTATGATTAGGCTTGGCTTTCTGAATGGACTAAGGGTTTTGGCTCGACTACCTTTATGGGTTGGGGATTAGGTTTGGGTTAATTGCTTTGATGGGTTGTGGTTTGTGTTTGGATTGGCTGCCTGGCCAAGTAGCTTATGTTTAGATAGGTTACTTGAATAGGCTAAGGTTAGTGTATAGATTAAATTCTTGGCCAAGTGGTTTGTGTTTGGGTTAAATGGCTGAATAGGCTTAAGGTTGGTGTTTAGATTGAGTAGGCCAAGTGACTAGTGTTTGGGTTAAATGGGCTAAAGGTCTCGTGTTGGCTTCCTTAATAAGTTAATGAGTCTCGTATGAGTTGGAAACCAAGTATTTGGGTTGGTTATTTAAGTGGGCTAAAGGCTTGAGCTTATGTTGGCTTCTTAAGCCCATAAGGATTTATAGCCATCAGTAACTTTTCTTTTCATTTTTATTTTTTCAATTTTTGTTTTTGTTTTCTTCTTTTCTTTTCTTTTTTTAGAGAGAGAAAGATAAAGTTTTATTTTACAAAAAACAAGAAAAATATATACAAATAAGAATTGTGATTTTTAAGGTTCTAGTTTACAAGATTATAGATTTTATTTACATTTCTCTAAATGAAAAGAAATAGTGGTTAGATAAATGTTTATTGAATGACTATTTACAAATATAGGAATGTTAAAGAATGAAGAACGATGAACGATGAACTAAAGAGAACTTTATTATTTTGAAAAAGATCATAATATAAAAACAAAGGTAGAAAACCTAATATTTATTCAAGAACTTGATGTTTATACTAAGCTCTTTAGATGTGAATTGAAAAAAAAAAAACCCTACATTAAATTTCGTAAATGAGCCTTAAGGTCCTCTATTATCTCATAGGTATCCTTGATGACCTGTGCTAAAAAAGACCTTAAGGCTTGGTTACGAGCTTCAGAATACTCGAGCTTTTCCTTTAGGTAGGTAATTTCATCTTTCAACATTTGTTCACGAATCCTAGAGATGTCTTGTGGCATCTCATTCCCTTAATTGTTTGCCTGGTTATTTGCCTGGTTGTTTGCCATTCTAAGTCTACAAATGTTTAAACAAGAATCAGTCATTAATGCAACAAAAGAGAGCACGTGAAAATATGCAGATGTTAGGATCGTTTAGGTTAATACATTACTTCTTAAGTTGCAAACTTACCGTTATTTTAAAAAATTTAATTGCATTAAAACTTTTAAACAGTTAGTAAGGTTGCAATTCTTAAGAGTAATGTATTAACTCAAGTTTAAATGGAAGTATATACAATTAGAGTGGGTTCTAAAAGGTTCTTGAACTTTGTGACCTTACTTATTTTTACAAAATACTTTTATTGGTCACATTACAACTTAAGTAGGGTGGTTTAATCAACCTTGAGTAGTGGTTACCTCACTATTCTTGAAGCTTACACAATAGCCTCCCTCCTAGAGTCCTAAGACAACCTGGGTCTATTCATATTTATCTTGCATCTTTGATACAACAAATGAACCCTCCGTGTCTCCATGTGTGGTATGCAAAATAAATCTGATAATCAAAGAAAAATATATACACGAAATTAATAACAAATAAACAAACAAACAAACAATTAAACAAATAAATAAATAAATAATATAGGTATTTTGAAAGGCAATTTTAATTTTGGAAAGTATTTTAAGTAGTTAGCTCTCTTGACGTTCTTAATGGAGTCACTAAGCTGTCGAGCTTGTTTTTTTTCCTTTCGGTTTTTATAAATTAGTTTTATTTAAATTAATCAATATTAAACCCTACTCGTTTAATATTGACCATCAACTAAAGTTTAAAGAAAATTGGTTTTTTAATTTGAAAATTGTTTGAAGTCATTACCCAACCACAGTAAAAAAAAAAAGTTAAGTTATAATTAATTCACCCAATCGGTTATTAATCAGTTATAACCGATTGGGTGTATTGATTATAACTTAGCTAGCGATTTTTCGATAAAACCGATTTTGGAAAACCAAAGATTTGGATCTGAGGGCTAATTTTTTAAACCTTAAATGGGTATTAATTTTAATCTTTCTGAATTTAAATTTACTTTTCCATATACTCTTATAATGAAATCTATCTATATTTTAATTCAAAAAAAAAAAAAAAGCAATCAATTATTTACAAAAGATGGAAAAAAAATTCCATATTTTAATTCGCGTTGTGCATATAGTATCTATGTATTCATTATTTGGGTTAAGACTTTTGTAATTTGTTTAGAAAATATTAACAAGTATTTTAATTTTTCAAAAAAAGATCGAGTTTACATTGTTATTCGATTCAATTTATGTAAGGAAATTATTTTAAAGAGCCCTAATCGATGTTTATTTTTTAAAATTCTAAGTAGGATTTTAATTTTGAAAAGGATTCATTTATTTAAAAAAAAAAACTAATTTTTTTAAGTAATTTATTTATTCATCCATTACTTACTTATTTTATTTTTTAAAAAATACATATGGTTTTGCTTTTTTTCTCTCTCTCTCTTTTTTTTTTTTAATTTCTTCCTTTCTTTTTTCTTTTCCCCCTTTTTTCTTTTTTCTTTTTCTCATTTATAATTACATTTACAAATAAATAAATAAATAAAATTTAATTTAAAAAAAAAAGAGGCAGCAAACTAGGTCGGCTTGAGTTGGCTTCGGGTCGGCTCCGATTGACTTGGGTCAGCTCGGATCGACTTAGGTCGGCTCGAGTTTGCTCAATTTGCCTTGGTTGACTTAGGTTGGCTCTGATTAGCTCTAGTTGGTGTCGATTGGCTTAGATCAACTCAATTTGGCTTGGTCGGCTCAGCTTCGGTCGGTTTCGGTCAACTCGAATTGACTTAGAAAATTAGATTTGGAGTGTCGAATCCAAGGTTCTTAAGTATGAGAAAATCGATGGTGGTGGCGGTTTTCGTCAAAAAAATATTATAGGGGATGCTATCTTAAAGAGAGAGAGAAACCGTGCTAAAAACAGGAAGCTTTGATTTTTGTATTTCTAATGTGTTTTGAAACTTTGTTGTGTATTGAAAATGAAGAGCAGACCCCTATTTATAGATATCATAGTCAAGTTAAAGATAGAAAATATTAAATGCAATATGATTTTCTTTCATGTTTGGATTAAGCAAACCTGGATAATACATGATACCAAATACAAAGTTACATGTATATGAGCGTATCTAATGTGCACAGGAGTGTGCCTAACACACTTAGAAGTGAGTTAGTAAATGATGTGACCCATGACATGATAATGAAGTAAGAAAATAAAATAAAAGATGCATTTTACACCTTTCATTGATTGAACTCAGTATCTCCAAATCATATACAATATTAAGTTCAAGTGTTTATTCAGTTGGGTTGTTGGTTTTTTTTTTATTAATATATGCAATTACACATATAGACTATATCAATCTGAATCAAATTTAAATCTAAATTCAGGTTCAATGATTATTTCTTTATTTTATATAATTTAAAAATTATATTTTACTAAATTATTTAAAAGATTTATTATTTTCTAAATCTTTTATTTTTTGTATTTTTCTAAATTTTAAATCTTTGTGATTTTTCAAAATTTCTTTTTTTTTTGGCTTTTCTTAAATCTTCTAGATTTTTTTGGTTTTCTTAAATTTTCTACTTTTTTTTTGTATTTTTCTAAATTTCTTATTTTTTGGGTTTTTTCTTATTTTTGTATTTTTTTGTATCTTTCTAGAATTTCTTTTTTTTTTTTGGATTTTTTTAATTTTCTATTTTTTTTGTATTTTTCCTAATTCAGTACTCTTTAACCTATTCTAAAAATTAAAAAAATAAAAAGGAAGACAAAAATAAGGTGCCTACAATCGTTATTCACCTCTATAAATATGTTGTACAAGACTTTTTATAGTAGTAAACTCACTATCTTATAGAGGTTGGTGCAATATCCTTAAGGTGGTGGGTTATCGTCCACTGTTATTAAAACTAAAATAAAAATAAAATTTCACTTGAAACCCAATTTAAGATTGGCGAGCGGCGAATCTGATTATTGCCGGTTGGATTTTAAGCACAAGAAAGGTTATTTTGCAAGCAAGAAGCATCAGAGATGGACAATATATCCCATTTAGCTCGCTCATTTTTTCGATTATCAAATTTTCATCGAAAACCCATTGAAAGCTTCATTGGACGGATTGATGCTAGAGTGGGGTTGGCGCACATAAAAAGATCGTTATTTGTGTCGGCTGCTACATGTTAACGTTAGAGGACGAAGTGAGAATTGGGTTAGGGATTATTATGAGTTGAAAGTGGTGGCTCCTCGAATGGTTGGGTCAAATTAGTAATTTCAGCTCTTACGTCATGTGGCTTGGCTTGTGGTTAGCATGACGAGCTTGCTGGCATATAAGTTCATCAGGATCGTATCGTAGTAGCGGGTCCATAAGAGTTTCAATTCAAAGTGACTAGTCATCCTTTACAAGCCCGCTTTTGTTTTGGATATTCGTACGGCCCGCCTTATTAGGTCTTGAAAAGAGTCTCCTGAAGCCCCATATTAGCCGTTCGGTTCCATGTATGTTATGTTTTGCTATCTAAACTTTAGCTATTTATATATAATTAAGTGTAAATTTGGTACATAAACTTTAATCATTTTTGCAATGAACTACCTAAACATTGCTCATCTTTATAATTAATTACCTGAATTTTTCGGTTTTTATAATTAATTACCTCAATTTTGTTCGTTTTTATAATTAACAACCTCGTCCAAATGCTATAAATGGCTTCTAAAAATTTGTAGCAGTAAATTTTAAGCCGTTTGACTGTAAAAAGGGGTAAATTTGAGATACCGAAAATGACATTTACCCTTAGCTATTTTTTTTTTTTT
>JAMXBB010000001.1:145442470-145527345 GCA_024138015.1 Lumnitzera littorea
CTAAGTTTTCATGCTTGAAAAATTAAGTTTCGTTTTGGATCGTTTACATAAATTCTTTTTCGCAATTGTACATTTGTTAAATCATAAATCATAGTTGTTTTTACCAAGACAAAATAAAATAGTTTACTATATATTTTCAAGGAAAATGATATAAATAGTAAAAAGTAAAAAAAAATCCAAAAAATACTACATTACTAGAGCATTTAAAATCGTTTTTTAAAAAGACGATTTCAATTTGAACTAAAATCGCTCTTGAAAAAATGATTTTCATAATAATATAATACATCTAAATAAATGTATATTAAAACTAAAATCGTTTTTTCAAAAAACATTTTTATCATGATATTTGAAATCGCTGTTTAAGGGGGTAATTTTAATTTAAATTAAAAGAATCTTTTAATGAGATGATTTCAACTATCATAGTCTTAGAAAAATATTTTCCATAATGTTATTTTTGGGATTTTTTTCCTTTTTCCTATATTTTCATTCATAATAATAGGATATTAATATAAATTAAATCATATTTATATTTATTGTTTTTTAAAAATAATTTAATCATAATAGAAATGCTTATTTGTACATCCCGCTGGCAAAAATTCGAAAAAGGCCTGCTACTTTTATTTTGATTTTCTATCATTGGGGCCCGGGGAAAATTAGTATTCTTTTCTAGCTTAGCAGTGGTAATTGATTTGGTAACATACCTGAAACAGTAACCTCGAAGCTGAAATGGTCTCTACGTCTTCGCCTAGTGTTTAGCCATGAAATTTCCATTTCCATTTCCATTCTTCTAAAGCTCTCATGTATTCCGGATCATAATCACCATTCACGCATTTCCCTCTTTTGTTTGGATACTGCTGCTTGTTTCTTTTCCAATCCTCGTAATCACCATCCATACGTTACCAAGGTATGCTTATTTGTGTGACGTGATATGCACAAATGTTTCGTGTATATGTTGAACATTGCGAAGACTTTAGTACATTACCTAATTGATTTTTTCTGGAAACTCGATAATTTATGTTTGTGCATGCTTTTCATAATTTCCAATCATCATGGTGTGATGTTAATTAATGTGCTTGAATTATCTTTTGGTGGAATAATTTGTTATAATGGTGAGGGTGCTCCATTTTTGTTAAAACATTTTTTTTCCCGTTTTTTCTTTATTAAAATTCTAACAGAGGTTGGTTGCTGCTCATGGTAGAAGGTGGTGGGTTCCGTAATTAATGTGGAAAGTGGTGAAAATATTATCTTTCTTATCATAGTAGAGCGGAAAGATTGACAGAAAAATGCTTTGCCATTAATATGTTTTCCACTTGATCAATCTGGAAAACTTTCTTTGTGAAGCAAATGTACCTAAGGTCACGTGTTGTTTTTCCTGTAATAGATGGTGTCGGATTTGGATTTGAAGTTCACTATAAGTATATAAGCATGCCTGGCTGTCATGCATTTCCTATTGTTATTAAATAAAAATTAGTAATAGATGGGTGCAGATTTCGTACCATGTTGAACATGCATATCTTTCATGCATTTCTAAAAAAGATGGATCAACACCATGCCGTAGTGGGGATTGGATGTACTTTTTTCCTATATATGTTAATACGCTGAAGTTGTGTTTTGCTGAGGGTGATTTGCTTTCTTAGGATTAATCTGCTGAGGTTGTTGAGCCATCAAGGGATGAATCCATATCTCATTGGTGCTGTCATTCCTTTTTTGTGTGCCCTTCTCTTCCAAAACTCAAGAAAAGGAAGGAAACGGGGATTGCCTGTCGATGCTGGTGGTGAACCGGGATATGTGATTCGTAACCGTCGTTTCACATCTCCACTTACTTCACATTGGGAAGGAGTCTCAACTCTTGCTGAACTTTTTGAGCGATCATGCAAGCTGCATCCCAATAAGCCTTTACTTGGAACAAGAAAATTGATATCAAGAGAAACTGATATAACAGCAGATGGGAGGGGATTTGAGAAACTTCATTTGGGAGAGTATCAATGGCTTACTTACAAGAAAACGTTTGAACTGGTGTGCAACTTTGCCTCTGGTTTAGCAAAGCTGGGGCATAAAAGAGGAGAACATGCGGCAATATTTGCTGACACTAGAAAAGAATGGTTTATTGCATTGCAGGTACTTGTCTCTCCTGTATCGGTATCCTTTCTATTATTTTAGAAAGCTAAAATACACTTCACCAGACGTTGTTTTGTTTCAACGTCAATGATTTTCTTGGTCATGGAGTGCTATCCATTCTAAGAAACTATTGTTATAAGCATCATCTACTTCAATTAAAAAAATAATGGCGCTATTGCATGCTTTAACTTATTCCATTTTCTATAATTTGTTCCGATAGCCTAATTGGTTTTGCAGCAAAGTCCGGAAAATGAGTGCAATGCTGATGACCTTCTATTTTGTCAGGCTTGCTTTAGGAGGAACATCTCTGTAGTTACCATATATGCCTCTTTGGGCGAGGAAGCTCTTTGTCATTCATTGAATGAGGTACACCTTCTATCCTTCCCTATTCCGAACACTTTCCCACCCCCACCCCCACCCCACCAACAACCCCCCCCCCCCACCCCCCTCTCTCTCTCTCTCTTTCTGTGCACAACATTGCTTAAGTTTGCGTTGGCTTGTCTTGTTTTCATAGTTATTTACCAAATTATGTTCATATAATATACGAAGAAGACGTAATATAAGAAAATGACAAAAAATACAAATAATAATATAAGAAAATGACAAAAATACATAAGAATAAACATAAATAAGACACAAATATTACAAATAAGAAAATCCAAGGTGGTCTTTTTGGCAGACACAAGACAGTTTTTCTGCCCACAAGCACTAGAGCTTGTATTTTCTTGTTATCCCCCAAAGGATAATTGGTTGTGGCAAACTGATCATTAATTTGGAAGGGAGGAACAAAATATGGAACCTTGTTTGTAATCTTAATGAAAATGAAGCGGATTCATTTTCTCATTTTCTTCCATTAGATTGATTTCTGAGTGTCATGCCTTGGTTACAAGACTAGCGAGAAGTCATTCCCTTTTCTTTTTACCTTTTAGGAGGGAAGAAAAGGTTTCTACTGATGACTGAGCTCATTGATTCTTTGTGCACCAGCTGTAGATCTTAGTTTCTTGAAGGTTTGTAAATCTGATACCTCAACTCATGTGAGGCTCTGTGTTCTGATACAGCTAAACCTCAAAAAATCAGTTTCACCTATGAAGATTAAACCGGTATAGATGCTAATCTTTATAAGTATATCATTCATCTGATCTACACAAGAAGGAAAACTGATAAATGCCAGACTTAAATTTTAAATGCATTTGCATTAAAATATGTGTAGCATTTCCATAGTTCAACTGACATAAAGGATTTGTAGCAAGTAAAAACAAGAACAATCTAGTGATGCTCATGTAAACTTATGGATTTAGTCATTGCTAATTTGGTCTCTTTCTCTCTAGACTGAGGTAACCACAGTTGTTTGTGGGAAGAAAGAACTACAGAAGCTTGTGGATATAAGTGGACAACTTGACACAGTGGAGCGCATAATTTGTATGGAAGACCAGATTCCTTCTGATGTCTCATTGGACAAACGGAGCCGTGGCTGGATAGTGAATTCATTTGTTGATGTTGAAAAACTTGGGCGAGAGAACCCTGCTGAAGCGGATTTACCACTTTCTAATGATGTTGCTGTCATAATGTATACAAGTGGAAGTACCGGACTGCCAAAGGCAAGTATAATATTCAAAGCCGTGTCAGTTTCTTTTGCTTGGTCATACTTGTTAGATCTATTTCCTCTTTTGAGCGTGGACACATTCTGATGTATTGATCAACCCAGTGAAAGTATGTTTCGCTGGCACATGACCATCATTTTGCTTCCACATATTACTCACTCATGCTTCTACAATTTATATTCTACATCGCTATGTGTGCATGATGGGTACCATAACATGTTTCCATCTTCATGGATGTAAAATCGGACTATCCAACTTGATTAAGCATTTAATAAAGGTTAAGTGAGTCATTTGTAGGAAATATATATAATTAGTGAAATGGGCTGCCATAAATGAAGTCCTTCATGTCCTGTAAGGAAAGATAAGGGGCCATACTCACATATTTGTTTTTTCTTCTCTAATCTTTTATGAGTAACTAAAGAAAAAGGATAATGAAAGATCGTGCCACCTTGAGAAATATTCATAATAATTTAAATATTTATGTCAAAGCTAAATTTTAGAATACCAAAAGCAATTGGCTCTTAGGTTGTGGTTTTTTCATTTTCACAAGTTTGGCCATTTCTTAGCACTGGCTAGAAATGCCTATCTCAGAATCAACAGGAAGATTGACAAACTGAAAGCTTTGAAAATCTGAGGGAGAAGATTAATGCATTATGTGACTTTTTAATTTAGAATTTGTTTAATGTTAGGGAGAAGTTGGCTATATTTAATATGACATATTTTAAAATGACAACGATGAAGCTTTGAGAACTTTTAAGAGGTTACTGCCACTCTTTTCTCATAAAAAGGACTACAATCTCTTGAAAAGTAGAAGATGCCTTAATAGCTATTGAAAGGTAAGCATTTTCTCCTAGCTGCTTGTGTCAAACTTGGAGCTGCTTTAAATCATTGTTCTCCTTTCCCAGTCACTTGAACATTGAATTATTTATTTTAGGCTGGATTTACTTAGAAAAGGGGAAAAAAATTCTTAGATGTTGCTTGATTAGTGGATGCCTTTAAATTTTGTTTTCTTATTTAGAATTTTGAGTAACTACTTTTTCTGTTCCTTTTCTTATGCTATTACTTAAGCAATACACTTCTAGTTTCTTCAATAAGTATCACTTCCAAATATCTGATGCTCTTGTTCATGAATACTCTGCATAGGGTGTGATGATGACACATGCAAATGTGCTAGCTACTGTTTCTGCTTGCATGACAATTGTTCCTAATCTGAAAGACAAAGAAGTATATCTCGCATACCTACCCTTAGCACACATCCTTGAATTGGTGGCTGAGGTATGCAATTTTTTTGGCTTGTTTGCAAACACAGTACGATTGTAATTTTTTGGTGCAAGTGATTGTTCAAAGTTCTCTAGCAGTATCATGTGTCTAAAATTTATGTATGTTGCAGCATATTATAGCTGCTGTTGGAAGTGCAATAGGGTATGGATCTCCTTTGACCCTTACAGACACATCTAATAAGGTTAAGAAGGGAACAAACGGAGATGCCTCTATGCTGTCACCAACTGTGATGGCAGCTGTCCCAGCAATTCTTGATCGCGTACGAGATGGTGTGCTCAAGAAGGTTTCTAATGCTCCGTTGTTATTGCTAATTGTTCATTGCTTGTGCAATCTTCTTCCTTAAATTCTGATGTCATCTTTGCCTTGATGTAGGTAAATGAAAAGGATGGATTATCGAAGAAGTTATTTCATATCGCATATAATCGTAGGCTGTCTGCGATAAATGGCAACTGGTTTGGTGCGTGGGGATTGGAGAGGGTTCTGTGGAACTTCCTTGTATTTAGAAAGGTCCGTGCAATTTTGGGTGGTCGTATCCGCTTCATTTTATCCGGTGGTGCTCCTCTTTCAGCTGATACCCAAAGATTTATAAACATATGTCTCGGGTAAGTGTAATGAACCTCAATAAAGGATTTCAATATCTATTGTTGCCTATATTGACTATGACTTACAAAAAAAAAAAAAAAGAATTAGTAAATTTTACCTTGTAACTGCTTAAATTTGCTTACCATGAGCCTCAGGCTTCTAATTTTTGGATCAGGCCAGTCTATTTACTTTGTAGGTTTAAAATTTGAACTTAATGTTCTTGTATTTACATTTGAGCAGTTTAAAGACAATGCTAAGTTTCTCCCCCTATTCAATAGTAATAAAGAATTTTAATGACTTCCGATGGCTGGTTTCTATGGATTCCTTGTCACCAATTTGCATGTCTGTTTAGGACTTTCATGGACTAGCTTATTAGATATTACATGTACAACAAATCTCTTAGCCAAAAAAGGAGGAAAAAAAAAAAAAGGGAGAGAGAACGTTGATAAGATCCATGGTGCAGATGTCATTTTGAGAGAGGATGTTAGTAGAGTGTTAATAGGGGAGATGTTATATATGATATGCTGCATGTTAATAGAGTTATGGAGTTTATTAGTGTAGTAGGCCACTGTGCTTAGCTGGCTTGAGAGCCTTTTTGTATCGAAAAATGATTTATTAGTATTAACAAATCACATTTTTAGTGAGTAATAAGTAAGTATCAATGACATTTAAATATATACTAATGATAATGAGTTCATCTTTTCATGTATTAGAATTTATCAGTAATTGTATACCATTCATCAAAACATGTGGCATGTCAATAACATCAAAGCTTCTCTTGCTTGTATCCTCTTAAATATAGGAGTAGTACGGGGGAGAGAGAGGATCATCAGGTGGAAAGTATTATTGTAAAGAGAGAGAGTTGGGAGAGCTTCTTGTCATGTCTTCCGTTCCACTGTAAGTCACACACCCATGTCATCACCTACCACTGGTACCAACCATTGCAGCACTAAGCTTCATCACTTTCCTTCCTATTCTCACTACCTTCGAGACCAATTCCATGCATAACTCCTTCACCAGCTTACATACAGATTTGCCCACATACGGATATACTTGCTTCTTACATGCTCACGCATACATAATAAATCTGAACATGCTCCACTACATATATTACTTCCATTCACCTATCCATACCCATACACATCATGTTCCTCTCCATGTACTAACCCATTCATTGAACCATATACACTACCATATATTGACCCACACACATACCCATTTACTTATTTATGCTTAGACCCATACCTATACAGCAACTAGAACACCTACCTGTATGTATACTCATGCAGAAAGCCATACTTTCATATTCATGCACATACCTATTATAAACCATATCCTCATAACTGCTCTACTTGGTTCATTGTATATGTCATGATAGAATTAAGAACACTGTCTCTCTCTTCGGTTATTTTGTTGGTGTACTACTTTGTTTGTTTTAATTTGTTGAGGAATTCTATCAATTATGCTGGTGTTATTTTAGTTTTCAATAGTTTAGTTGCATTTTGGTTTCAGGTTCATATAAAATGTGAAAGTTATTTATGTGTTCAATGTGTCATTGACTATTTGATTGTACATATTGCAAATAGAACTTTATATGTAGGATCAGCCTCATTTACTATGAGAAATCATGTATAAGGATGTACTCATGTTTGGAGAAATTGTCATAATGAAACTAATGGGAACCTATGTGGCTAAGATTGCAATTTTGTTGGATGTTTCGTAGTGCTCCAATTGGACAAGGATATGGCCTTACTGAGATTGCTGCTGGTGGATCATTTTCTGAATTTGATGATGAATCTGTGGGTTGTGTTGGTGCTCCACTTCCTTGCTCCTTCATTAAGGTAAAAATCATAGAATTTTGTATTCTTTTGAGTTGCTTGTTATCCAATTTATGTGTACGAGATAGTGCTTTGCCTTGTGGAATTGCATTGATCTCTATCACAACAGAAACAAATAAAAGGATTGAACATTTTAGAACATGAAAAAGCTGGAATTTTTTTTTGCAAAGAAAGCTGAGAAGCCAATGCTATAATAATAATAACATCATTTTTGGCAGTAAATTATCAGGTCATTTATTCCCTTCACAAGTAATATTTGCCTTGTAATGAAGCGGTGTATATCATCGTGTAGGAGTTGACATCTTGACTATAAATTTGATAAATTGAACAATTACAATGCTTTTAAGACTCTTCTAAAGGTTTTGTCTACTCCATTACTTCCACTTAGTTCCAAGAATTCGTAAATGAGAGGAACTATTTATAGATAGATTAAAGTGGTTGGTAGAAACAGTTAGCAATATACCAAACCCTAACTACCCTATAGCATTAATTCTACCAACTTACAACATGAATGGAAAAAACAAGATAGATAAAAAAAAATATGTATAATTTTCTTGAAATACTATCAAACATTTCCTACACTCTCCCTCAAGCTAAGGAATATATATATATATATCATTCTTAACTTGGTTGAAATTTCTGTGAATCACAACTTTACCAAGATCTCATTAGAACATCAGCTTCTTTCCTTTTGGTTGGAACATACTATTGCTGAATTTTGCCTTCCTCTTATCTTTAAGTTAATGGATTGGTGTTCAAGTCGAGCTTGAGCATGTTTCATATGATAATGTTGATTTGGATCTTTCACAATACTTAAAGCTAATTTGTGATCACTGTATACAAGTGTTGCTTTATATTCCACTCCAAGACTATGGAGCAACCTTTGAAACTAAATCACCTCACAAATACCTTCGGCAGTAGCTCTATACTCAGCCTAGCACTACTACCAACTTTCTTTTGCTCCTCCATGTTACAAGATTACTCCATAATTTTGTACAATAACCTGATGTTGATTTACTATCATATTTTCAACTTCCTAGCCAGCAACTACAAAGGATTCAATGTTGCAGCAACGACTTTTCTTAATAAACAAGCCATTTTTTGGAGTTTCCTTTAGATATTTTAGAAAATGATTTACTCCACTTGGGTGATGTTTAGTTGGAGCATGCATAAGTTTGATTAACCAAAATAGTTGAGTGAGCCAGATCAGGTTGGGCTGGAGACAAATAAATCAGTCTACTAGCTAGATGTTGGTATTGACCTTCATCAATGGAAGCATCATCTCTATAGCACAACAACCACAACTTTGTGGAAGATGAGTATTCATTGGCTTACAACCTGATTTTCCAATATACTTAAGTAAATCTATGATATATTTCTCCCAACTAGTGAATGTCCTATCCATTTTCTAGCTACTTCCATCCTTAGAAAGAATTTTAACTCTCCAAGATCTTTAGTCACAAATTATTACTTGATTTTGTCCTTTAGATGAAATATTTCAGTGATATCATCATGGTGATAATGATATGATCCACTTACACAATTAGCATTGATTTTAACCCATCTTCTTTTATCTTAGTACATAACATGCACCTTTGACTTTGCTTATATCCCAATTGTGCAAGAGCATTGCTATATTTTTCTTCACCCGGTCCTTGGTAATTGTTTAAACCCATATAAGGACATGATAATCCACATCACGTTTCCATGACAATTATCTAAAGTGAAGTTTGGGGGAATTTGTAGGTAAATTTCCTCTTCCAGCTCCCCATTAAGGAAGACATTTTTAACATTTAATTGATATAATGATCAATCAAAATTGGGATCAAGAGATAAGAAAACTGTGATATAATTCAATTTTGCAATTAGGGTAAATGTTTCTTTATAATTGATATCATAGGTTTCTTAGCGTAAATAATTGTTAAGTGACTCTCTACCATCAAGCTTTGGAATTTTCAGCTTCACTATTCTTAACCCTCTGTTCGATTGATTTCTTTCAATAGCACGTTCTCCAAGAGAGCTGTCTCATCCACCTTTAGCCAATCCATCATCTTCTCTATGATCACCGTTACCCTCTACGATGATTCACACAAATGGCCTGCCTATCTCCTCTAGCCAACCCCTATCTGAGATTTTCATTCATCATTGTCATCCGAGTATTCATGCTTTGGATCAGATTTTGTAACGTATTAGCCTATGTATAACAGAATCTTTGGAACATCTCTGTTAGATGAGATATTTGTTCTTTGATAGGTGCTTCAATCACATTACACCTCATGGTGTTATTATCATTCCTTTACTCTCCAACAAATCCAGGATTAGTATCTCTTATCAGCCATCTTCATTTCAATAATTTTTTCCCCTAACTACTCAAGAATACATAAGTCTATCACCACACAATAAAAGCCCACAGCATAACCTCAGACCACCATGTCACGCACCTCAAAAATTACCACAATCTCAATTTTCAAACAAATTTTAATCACAATCTTGAAGAACTGATCAACCATGATAAATCCTAATCTCAATTCATCAGAGAATTTTAGATAAAGTTGAGATTTTTGAACTTAACACGAAACATGTTGTAATCCTTGAGCTACGACACTGAATAATGGCGTCTTGTATGCTTTGATTGGATTCTAAGGACACAATCTCTATGACTATATAGATAATTGTAGGGTTTATGTACAGACAAGTTGGAAAAAAAATGTGTTTTATGTAAAGATGAACTGAAATTTAACAATGGAATATGAACAATTAAAAATAAATTCAATTAATGATTGAACAGGTTGGTGTTGAATTCTTATAACCGATATTACCCACAGTTATAATAAATAAGAAGGTCTAGATAGAAGACTTGAAATGGCACACAAGTATTTTAATTGAGATGATTGCTACCATCAAAGAAACCTTGATTGATAAGATCAGTGGAAAGAGAGAGAGTTTTCAATAATAATATTGAAAAGTTTTAATAACATGAATAAGTGGAATAAATTGACAACTTCTGTCTATTACAATGAAAAGAAAGGTTTAAACACTACCTCTAGGCACCAATGGCAAACTTGTACTAACATAAAATGAACAAAGGGTAAAAATATAAATAAAGTCATGATTGGAAATATAAAACAAAAACATGTCATGTTGATTATGGGCTACTGTTCAAATGGGACTTTATATTACCGGGTGGACAGTAGCATGAATATTGGCTGCCGTCTGCATGGACATATCCTTAGCGGCTGATTAGTGAAGTTGAAATGTTCTGGAGCTTCCTTACATGCTGGTGGCTAGATGGTCAAACTCTTACTGGTTGGTCTGTATCCAATTTCCCTTCATTCTTCAATCTGCTATTCTATAGTTTTTGATCTTTCTTCACCCCAATCCTTCCTTACTTTGCCCTTGTCCCCTTAGCTTGATCTTTAGCACTTTGGGCACATCATGCACACAGCACACACGCTTTAGTTTCGTGCAGAAATTATTTTGGATGTTATAAATAGAGAGGATGAGACTATTGATAATAGTATTGCTAAGAAAATTTCCGATGGAGATATACAAAAGAATCCTGTAAGATTTGAATATTCGCTATAGGTTGATATTTGGAGTTGTTGTCTATGGAGAAGTAATGTTAGATGCCTCCTTTTGAGAAAGTATGTGTAATAGGGGCATGTTAGATGCAGCTTGTTAGTGATCCTTTATTAGATTATTAATAGTCATTATGGATTGGTAATAGACATTATTAATAGTAATTTTGGGAGTCTGCATAATAGATGCATATTCGATAATGATTATCCATTATTTTCCCATTCTTGTGTAATGAATTGCTTGTATAAATGTCTATATTGAGATTGGTATGACAGGCAACAAGAAAATTATTATGTGATAATATCATATTTGGTACTTGAACTTTATTCAAATGTGTAATTTAGTACTTGAAATTTAGGAAGATCAATTTAATACTTAATTGAAGTTTTCGTGAACATTTATATTATCTCACCTAATAGAGTTATTATTTGTTTGTTGAAATGGCATCAAGTGACAAGTGACACGTGGCGATGGCATTGATTGGCACATTGGCATGGGACTTGCTGATCAACTAACACATAGCAAGTGACATGGTATCTACGTGACATGTCATATTAATATTAAAAAGTTAATAGGGTTGACCTTAGAATGATGTGTTCACACCATAATCTTTTCTATGTATTTGAACTCAATTTACTATTAACCTAAGTTTAATATATAGAAAGAAGTTTATTGTGGGTTGGCAATGTAAGACTTTAGATAAAGTGCTTGAATAACTGTTGCTTTACAATTATTTATGTGACTTTGTTCCACTTTTTTTATTTTCTTTCTCTTTAAAAATAAAAAACAAACTCTCAATATTCAATCTATATCATCAGATCTTTAATATCATATAAAAATTTCTTCAAAACCCTTGCAAAATAAGCTGTAAATAGTGTATCAAAATAGGTTTACTAAGCTGATTTTTAAAAAAATTGCAGTAGTTACATGTATATGTTCAATTTTTATTATTTTAATGTATTTTTTTTAATTAAATTTGCTTGAAATACATTCTACTATATGAGTACTTTTAGATTATTCAAAGATTTTTCTAAAAACTTGTTTAAAACATGTTTAAAACTTAGATCAGAGTTGTGGTTAAACATACATATACTTGTTATAATTTTTTTAAAATAGTTGAAAGGCTCATTTTGATTGGGTTTTAAGTAAGCTTTAAATGTGTTTTCTTGAAATTTTTTTTGTATAATTTAAATATACTTACATAATAGATTCAAGATATAATGATTTTATAGAAATTGAAAGTAAAATGGAGCATAAAAAATTGAGTTGAAGTTGGCTTTTCATGCGTATAAACCACAATATGTAATATGGTTACTACAACTTGTCCCACATGATTAGATTATTAATTTTTTACTTCTATATAATAAAACATATTTTGTTTTATTGTTGAAAAATTATATGCCATGGATATAAATTGAAGGATAGTTGCTCATACATGAATATATATTATCTTAGAATATAATATGTTTTTCCAAATATTATTTTCCTATATATGTCAAATGGTATGTGTTAGTTCATGGTTCGTCCATGAGTTCACGTCAGCAAATGAAAGTACTATAAATGATAAAGAAAACTTCAATTAGGTAGTAAATTGAACTTTTTAAAGTTGAGATAGTAAATCAAATAATTTAGTAAAGTTCAGATACCAAGTACAATATTAACCCAATTATTATTAATTAGCTAAACTAATTATGGCTTGAAGTAGATTATAAGATTAGATTATTCTAACCATTTGTAGCTATGAAGGCTTACAAGAGCTATCAAGCTCCCTAACTGACTATAAAAGTGGGACAATGCATTCTGACTACTAACTATTACAAAGCCCCTATTTACTAACCAACTATATACAAGAGCAAACTAATAAAATATATTATTTAGATAGTTCTAAAGTGATCTGGAAACTTCTAACTTTTTGCCTTTGATCTTCTTTTATATACATGCAAAATAGGATAAGATACTATAGGAAGCATGTTATATTCTCTATAGACATAAACTTGTATTTATATGCTACTGAATTAAGGACTGATGCAAGCTTTTTTCTTTTTTGGGTAGGTGAGATATATTCATTGCTCAAAATGTACATAAAGTGTGTACAATGTCAGCTCAAGAACTTCCTATTTGAAGCAAGTATCACAAAACAAAAAGATACTTAGTTGGGATTGAAAGAAGTCAAAAAATCTTGGAACACTAGAACATCTATACTATGAGAGTACAAAATGCAAGCTAAAACAGATCTAGTGACAGATTCTAGGCTATTTGTGGCCCTATTTACATGTCTTCCATTCCTTTCCTTCCAAAGATTATAGCTACCCACGGCAAAAGCTTGTTTAATGCAAGCTTGAATTGTTATAAATATTGTAATTCCCCTAAGTGAGTTAATGATTGGAGGATTATCTTTATTTTTTGTTATTATTAGACATCTCAATTAGCCCTCATCTCTTTTTTAATATATTTTGCTTGTGGACCTTAGACCCTAACCAAGATCATTTAACGTGCTATGTCATTCTTCCTACAGTCCTCTCAAGGTGACTTTAGGCATCAACATTTGTATTGATGAGACTGATGAAGCTATTTATACTCTTATCTTTCTTTATGTATGTATGATTAAGATTGATCATTCCCTTTATTCTCTAGCTTAACATAAGCTCGGAATAGTGCCGCTTGTCCCTGCTTTCCTCAGCAGTTGAATACTCATTTATCTCTTGAGAATTTCAATGTCTCTTCAATGGAACTCTTTGTTGTAAGTAATATTCTTGTTGCAGTGCTAGAGCTTTTTATAGCTGAATTGGTCTTCATTACAGCTGATAGATTGGCCAGAAGGCGGATATCTCACCACGGACAAGCCAATGCCACGAGGGGAAATTGTAATTGGTGGTCCATGTGTTACGCTTGGATATTTTAAGAATGAAGCTAAAACAAGGGAAGTGTACAAGGTAGAGATTCTTTTAGCCTATAGGTTTGAGATTTTCTCTAATCTTTGCACTTAACAACCAAACTGTGACTGAAATTGTTCTTTGGTATTGTATACAATGAATAGGTTGATGAGAGAGGAATGAGATGGTTCTACACTGGTGACATAGGGCAGTTTCATGCAGATGGTTGTCTTGAGATTATTGACCGCAAAAAGGACATAGTCAAACTTCAACATGGAGAATATGTCTCTCTAGGAAAGGTAGGGCTGTTTAGTGTTGTGCCATTTAAGCTGAAATGTATAACATGATCAACCTTTCTTTTTTCCAGGTGGAAGCTGCACTAATTGTGAGCCGCTATGTTGATAATATCATGATACATGCGAATCCTTTCCATAGTTACTGTGTGGGTCTGGTTACTGCATCGCAGTCTTCATTGGAGGATTGGGCTTCAAATCAAGGGATCTCATTTACCAATTTTGCTGAATTATGTGAGAAAGAAGAGATGGTGAGGGAAGTACACTCTGCACTCGTGAAGGTACATATTTTCCCTCCCTCCCTTCCCCTCTTCTCTATATATACGTAGGTATACTCTTTATCACTGGCATAATAAATTGCAGAGAATCCGGGTTTTAACACTAAAGGCTGCTTATGCCGCACAAACTACCTTTGGTGCACAAATCTTGTGACATGGTTTCCTAGAGGTAGCTAGTTATATATTACAAATAGATGTGGTTTGTTAAGTTATGGAGAAGCTATGTGACCATGCTAAACAGATAAACTATAGAGGTGTATATGGTTGTTAAACTTATGATTCTATCGAGAATTTATACGTATAGAACCGTAAAATTGTATAAAACAGGTATAATTATAACCTTGTAGAATGTACACCTATGGTAATAATTCCACCAAAAATCTACACCAAAATGATTTTACATACAATTTTAATTAAGAAAAACTTATAAAATTATGAACTCGTAAAATTATATCTGTTGACTAGTTTGAATATGTTAAATCATTGTTATAGTATTGTGCAAGCATTAATTCTTTTTTCTGCAACTTTTTCTGATTGCATAATTCTTCTTATTACTACAGACCTATAATTAGGATTGCTGGGCTCGCTAAATCTATTTTTAACTTTCCTGATCAACAGGCAGCCAAGCAGGCGAGGTTGGAGAAGTTTGAGATTCCTGCAAAGATCAAATTGCTTCCCAATCCATGGACACCTGAGACAGGCTTTGTCACAGCAGCTCTCAAGTTGAAAAGAGAAAATGTCAGGAAGGCATTCTCGGAAGATCTCTCCAAACTATACGCCTCATAGTGTCCCAGATAAATGTATTATATCGGCCTTTTTAATTTCTCTCAATTTTGTTTTGAGTAAATCAAGTATCATATTCTAGATATGGTACAGCTAATTCTTGCACATTGAAGCATAAGGATATAAGCAGACACGAGGTGCTCATGTTTAAGATATATTATATGACTGATCATGGTGTTTAGCCTTTTAATTTTCTTTCTTTTCTTTTAAATTAGGACCAAGCATGCGGTCCAGGAAACAGTATAGGCATACCAAGTGGAAGTCATGTATGAAACAATTAAATTGGACAATCCTAATCTTTATCTGACTAAAATATATATCTAGCATTAAAACGTTAGGTTGGCGAGACCTTATAGTCTGATGCATCAGAGGCGATACAAACAGAACTAATCTCTAAGGGAAGTAGAGAGGCAAGCCTACCAGTTATTAAGATGATTGGGGATGGCAATTTGTCACGAATTGTGATAATACAAATATAAATCCAACAAGATTAAGAACACAATCATAGAGAGAAATTATGAATTAAATACAACTCATAATACGAAAGATAGTTACGATATTAATAAACTCGATTGTAGTAAAAACTTAATTATTTGTGATGGATATTCAATTTTACGTATTTTTTACACTGTCAAGAATTTTGTACAAAAACGAGACACGAACTCTATTAACGTGAATTGCGATCCTCAAAAGCAAACTTTCCATTGGTGTGTTAGCTTGTCTGTACATTTGGAAGAAAAAGAAAGTGAATAAAGTAATCGCTGAATTAGATGATATTATAGCAATTAGCAAACTCTGGATTGAAGAATGCCTTAGATGAACTTCCTTGAGTTTGCATACATTCAAATGGATCAAAGGTGCATCTTCACTATGCACCTTTAATAAAGTCTTTTACCATTATCATTGTATACGTTTTTACTACCTTATTTGTATAATATCTTCTTAGGAGCCTTTTTAAGAGTCCTTTTTAAATAACTATTTTCAAGAGGGCTCCAAACGTGTGCAAAAACTTGAATTGCTACATTCCTTTGATCTACATGGATCCATGCATCCAATGTTGGTACTTGCCTACAATCATATCCTATTCCTAGGCATTCGAACCATACACACTCCACTACGGGCGTAGGAGCAGAATGTGCTCTAAAGTCTCATACATCTCCATGAGATCCACATCCTTAACAATGAATGACCTTTTGATATAATTAGCTTTCCAAGCTAAGCATTGACCTTAGCCTTCTACAAATGGTGCTTTAGCTTCAAGGTACTTGTTTCATACATTGTCTCAAAATTGCTTGCTTACCTATTAGAGGAGGAAGAACTAGTTTATCATTTGTTCTTCAAATAGAAATAAGTAGCTTTTTTAACCTATAATATCCTCTTCTATCCTAAGGCCAAAATAGTTAATCTTGACCTCTCGTGTAGCTCAAGTGAATGTCTCATGTTTGTTAATAATGTGATATGCTTAACCTCAATTCAATTCTTGAATCACCAATTGAAAGGAATGATATAATCTTGCTACATCACATATGTTGAACCCAAGGGGTTCAATTATAATTTTGATAAGACAAAATAATTTGACTTTAGTAAAAGTTGTTCAATAAGCTCTTTTAGTTTATTGATTAAGAATTAAATAAGGTGCTCTAGGTTATTCATGAACCGCATTAGGAGTTGTAGTCTAGAGCTTAAAACTAGTTTTTAAATCAAATAATGTAAGCTCCTACATATGTGGTGCAAGCCATGAAGTTAGTGGTTATGAACTTAGCTCTTTTTGAAATGCAGGACTTGCTCAGGAGTATATATGTGTGAGTTCCCCATTGATGCTTTGCTGAGAGCACATTATCTTACAAGGTTAGAAACGAACTACGAAGTATGGAGTGAGTTTAAGAGATTGTGTTTAAAATATAACAATTTTAGTGAATGACTTTAGCAACAGTTGAGAGAGAAAAGGTGGCCAAGGGGAAATTTTCTTAGAATTTCATAAATAAAATACTTTGGCATATTTTTTCTAAAGAGAATCAAGGAGAAAATTCATCATCTTACTTTGATTATTTTATTTTATATCTTCTATATGTAAATTTGCTTATTTTTTAAAGAGAGAAAGTTTAGTGCTAATGAGTGTTTTTGTATATATTTTTAGAAAGCATTAGACTTGTTATTGTGAGTTTGTAATTTGTAAAACCAAGTCATTGAGGACCAATAATAATGATGTGATTGAGAAGTCCTCTCAATCAAACAACTTCTCAAAGTAAGGGACAACTAGAACTTCGTGTTAAACTTGGGCTTTATTTCTCCATACCTTACATTTTTAATTTTTGCTATTAAATTTATATTATTTTGTTTGATAAATCTTAGCCCATCAAGAATTTTAGTTGGTACTAGAGTTAGTACTTTAGTTTTCTTGCTTACTAATCGTAATAGGGTAAAGAATAAGGACTAAGATTTGAAATAGGCCATGCTCTAAATAAATCCCCTCATAGGAATTAGGGTCTTAGATGAAGTTAGGTGGAAACTCGATAAATCTAAAATGCAAGGGAATAAGATAGGTGTAAGCCCCATAATCGATCATTTAAGGTTTCAATCGGTTGAAAAATCCGATCAAACCTAAATTATAAGATAAAATTAGAAATATTAGTAAAAATGATCCTGTAAGTTTGAATTTAAGAAAATAAATAATAAAATAAAAGACTATAAAAATTTTGAATTTTAAATATATAACTCGTTATTTATCGAAAATGAGTAAAATGCATTCCGATAATTAACAAATCGCTAGAGATAAATTATATGTATACTAAAAATAATAGAATGACCTAAATAATATTTAGGAATATTTATTTGTACTATATATGAATTTACATGTAGGTATAAATACGCGTAATTACTTAAAATACGTGAAAAGTGCTAAAATAATACTAAATACTTAAATAAAATTCATAATTAATTAAGGAAAAATCAAGAAAAATCAGGAAAAATCACGAATGATCTAGAATTGGGTCGTGGCAACTGGGAAAAATAAGAAAAAAATTGGCCAATTAAATTAAGACAACACAAAAGCCAAAAATTAAGGGATAAGGTAATTGTTTTGTCCAATTTAATGCACAATAATTACACTAAAACTCTATAAATAGCAAGAAAAATTCAGAAGCTTATTTGGACAGTTACAAATCAAAGAAAATTAGGGAGAAGTGAAAATTAAGAGAAAAATTCGGGTTAGAAAAAAATTAGGAAAAACTATACAATTAGGGCCTTCTAAGGGAACCCACACCAAACGAGCAGCTGGGAGTGCACGGCCACCACCACCACACAGTGGTGGCAGCGCCCAGGCCGGCCGACAATGCCACGGCGGTCGGAGCCACCCAGATAGGTGAGTTCGATTTCCAACCCGATTCTTGTGTAATTCTGTAAAAATAATAAATATTCTTAGAAAATTATGAATTTTTTTATTCTGGAATATTTTTGTATGTAGTTTTTAAGAAAAATATTATTTTAATGAAAATATGTCTCGTAATATATGGTCCTTAAGAAATTGTGCAAAACCGAGCATATTTCGGTTTAGAAATAAATGACTTTAGGAGCATAGTTTCGAGCCCAAAATTTTTTTGTAGATTAATTAGATGATATAGAATAGTGCTATGAAGCCTGTTTTCAAAAATTAATTTTTGAAAATTTTAGATAATTTTTAGGCCTTAAAATGAGTAATTTAGGGCTAATAAAGTAATTAGATGGTTAATTACTGATTTAGTGAATAAGTACATGTTTTAGGATGTTGAAATTTGATGGAGTATGATACTTGTAGCAATTAGGGTGTTAGATGTAATTATTAGGTTAATTATGTAGTAAATAAGTAATATGGAAAAATAGTACATTTTAAGTTAATTTTGTAAATTTGGGTAATTAGATGTAAAATCTGATTTAAGAAGAATTTAGACATTTTGAAATGATAATTGATGTTTAGAGATGATAATTAGAGTGATAGAAATATTAGAAGTATATGATATACATAATAGATAATAATACATAATAGATAATAATACATAATATGTAATTATTGGAAATATAATAAATAGAAAATATTATAATAAATATTGATATTATGATAATAATAAAAATGTACAATAAATTTGATAGGAAACTTGAATTTATCGAATTAGATGAAAAATGTAAAAAATTTCTCACATCAAGAGTGAATTCGGTACACTAATACGGATTTAAGTGTACCGGTGAAATAAAATACTGACTAGGGGTAATGATGATATTTAGGAGATCAAGAAGTAATGTGATTAATTTCACATTATGGGTTGAAACGAATTTCTAGGGTTAAAGTATAAAACACTACTTAAAAATCGAACTAGAACTTAATTTAGAAATCGATGCGGAAACCGAACCCAAACCTAAAATAATTGTAAAAGCCTTAAGACCTAGATAATTAGGCATATTAAACCCTAAACAAAACATAACAATAAGCGTTATAGGATAAAATAAACCTATAATAATTATATGAAAAGCTGAAACCACGTTTGTGTTATAGGGATGATTGGCGATGTCCTGAGCAAATCGGACCTCAAGTGAGTGAGCGAGGAGTCGAGGTAAGTTAGGATTAATACGAAGTTGTATTTTGAAGGCTTAAGATTATGCTTAGTTGTGCTTGTTAGATAGTTGGATGTGTGCATGTGCTTGATTATGGGTGATGCTATGATTATGTTTGTTGCTCTGGCATATATTGTATGATTTGTATGAAATGATTGATCACCATAAACTGGACTTAATCAAATATACGATCAGTAATTATAATCGGACATGCATGGCAACCCGTTAGGGGAACTTAGGACTTTTCAGCCAAATACCGACCCCTTCGAAAGAGATAGCGCAGGATTGCATAATAGTCCCTTTTTCATCCTCAATCGAACTAAGTGACAGGAGAGGAGGTTGCGGCGAGGATAAAGTCAGTGGTTCGAAAGTAATCGCAGGAGAAGCGAGGTCTCCATTGCATAAGCCTGGGTTTGGTTGTGAGCTGTTGCATTAATGGCAACTCCTTAACCGGATTAGAGCGTGCGCAATTTCTTTAATCTCACGACGGGCCGGACAACGTCGTGCGATGATATTTGCTTGCACATGCATTGCACCTAATAAGTTGATTGAAAACCTTGTTATGTTTTAGGTATAGTTTTAAGTCCTCCATCCTTAACTTATTAAGCTGTAGTTGCTCACATCCCTATAGACGTCGTGCAGATGCTGGGTAAAAAGCTACATATAACTACTCCAAAGCTAGCAACTGCTGGATCCTGGGGAGTGAGGAAGAATATTTGAAGAACGAACATATATTCTTAAAGTCTAAGTCTTATTTTAATTAGAATTTTTCATTTTTGAATAATGTAATAGCTGAATTTATAGTATATATATATAAATTTTCTCACTTTCTTAGGTAAATGCTTTATCTAAATTACAAGCTGTTTACTTCAAAGCGGGTTAGTCGTGGATGCCTTGTGTAGATCAAGTCTAAGATAGCGGTTGTAAGGCCATTTTCTATCTTAGGGTGGTTTACACGGTGGGGCTGTTACGACTCTATCGCTTCGGAGCTTGACAATGGGCAAAGTTACCCTTTTATGGTGGCTAGGAGAGGCTCATGGCTAAAGTTGACTCGCCTAGGTCAATTAGTCACGTTGCAACTAGTCTTAAGCCAAATTTATCTAGATTTACTGTTTTGTTGAGTCTTTTATTTATTTACTTTTTTGTTTTGGCAAAAAGGAAATTTTTATTCAAGATAAAAGATGTCTTGAGCAAACCTCATGTGATTAAGAAACATTATCAGTTGCTAACAGATTTAAAAAAGGGGAAGGGAAAAAGATCTCCTATAACCACAATTCATCCCCTTCTTACCTTACGATGTAGCTGATTAGCATAACCATTTTCTTTTCTACTAATTAAAAATGCACACACACAAATAAAATCAAAATCACCATAGAACGAAGAAAAGTCTTCTACATAAGGTTTTTAAAACTAATAAGTTTTTTAAAACTAGCAAATAAAGATAGCTTTAAAAGCCGCACCAAACTATAGAATAGTTTAACTCTATAACCACTTTCCTCTACCCCTTCTCTTTCACCAAGCAAAGCCTTCCAATATAGCTATAGCTTTTGCTTCATCATGTTGTTTGCCTTGATAAACAAACTCAAGCCTATAAGGAAACAAACATTATGATGTCTCGCAATTACTTCCATGCATGCTGCACATGATTGTTTGTCTTAAGCACCATCCATATTTATTTTAAAACAATCTTCTTCAAGAACTAACTATGTTATCGCTTGTAAAGGATGAAGTCTAATCTATTCTACTATGCCCCTCTAACTCATTACATTACATATTCAGCCAAATGTGCCTTGATTAAAGAGGTTATTACTATAGGAGTAGGAACTTCTCTATGAAAACACATAAGAAACATGTTTTCTAAATAAATCATGCATCGACACAAATCTTCAAAAGCACCTATCTTAGTTCCTTAATCTTTCAATTTATTGCAATAATCACAACTCCTACCTTGTAATATCCCTTTCATCTACTTATAGCCGCAATACCCTAAACCAAACTGATTTGCCTATGGGCATAACATAAATAAGTTCTCCACTATTTCCTCTTGTTTATAGAAAACACAACAGATTATCTACTATTTCCTCTTATTAATGGCTAATATGAGGAAAGGTGTTACTTAGAAAGAAGAGCTTATTATATAATTGCTTTAACTCTTAGGCATTGGCATTAATGTCTTATAAATACTCTTTAACGGATACTTACTATTCTTCTCAAGAAGCTAGATGATGGGGATCGCATGGAAAGTCTTATTACATAGCAAGGGCAAAAGGATTTCGAAATTTGGTTAATTAAACCCTTATCAACCAATCTAAGCTTAACAAGTTAGACATTATCAATTCATCCATTTTGCATGCTTGTAATTGTCCAATTTTTGTTTTGATATGTTGTAAAGAAATGAATGTAGGAATAAAATGTTGTAATTTAGGCTTCAAATTGAAATAGTAGCAAGTAAAAGCAGTTGATTACCTACCATCCAGCTGGCATCTTGATTAGAAGGAATTTGTCTCAAGAAGCCTATTGTTGGGATGGTTTCATTCATTATTGTCCATCCAAATTTACGAGTAGAAGCTTAAAGGCTATGAAATCTAGATACCCAAACCTTTAAGGCGGTAGCCACATCCATAGTCATGCTAGAGTGAAGCTTAGAATGTCCCATCAATCCTATCAGCTTATCGGTTATGTACCACACTAGCTTATCGGTCTCGGCAATACTACAATTGTTTTGTACTATTTTTGGCTTAGTGATGCAAATGCCCTTAAATTTTCAAATCTTAATAGCTTGTATTTACCTCATTTAGGATTATTACGAACTTTAATCATGTTTTGAGTCATAAAATCTCTATTTCCATACTCTTATCAATCCATTGGATTTTGGTGATTGCTAAATTGAGCATGGTAAGTCATATCCTTGTTCTCTTTAGTCCGTTTATCCTCATGTTTTTCCATTAACTATATTATCTCCTTAGTTCTTCATTGAAGTCAAGAATTCATTTTGAGATTAGATTAATAGTTAGCTATCGATGTCCTAATGGTTGTTTCCTTAAGCAACTTACAATTCAACCCAATAACTTGACTCAATTCTCCTTAGAGGGATCTTTAGAATCCTTGAAGTAGTTGCACAATCAATAGCAATATCTACCATTTCCCTTCTCTAGCTTCTAGTGTCTTGATTATTGAAATCTGCCACTTTAT
This sequence comes from Lumnitzera littorea, assembly GCA_024138015.1. NCBI lineage: Eukaryota > Viridiplantae > Streptophyta > Magnoliopsida > Myrtales > Combretaceae > Lumnitzera > Lumnitzera littorea. The sequence goes on from JAMXBB010000001.1 coordinate 145,465,473, forward strand.
ATTGCACATCAATTTAGGTTAAGGGGTTATATACTAGAGGATACTTCCTACATGATAGTGAAATTTACCTTCTTTGATGCCTTAAGAAATTCACAGGTAAGCAGATCTATAGGTACTACAAGATACAAACACCCTCTATTAGTATCTACATACGAATGAACTTACTCAAATAGGCTGCAATGTGCTAGCACTACGCAATGAATCTATATTCAACTAGGAAACCTCTTGCAATCTCTCATGTTTTTGTTTCTATTTAGGTATGCAAACTTTATCTACGAGTCTAATATTGATGACAAGCACAGCTTAACCCTAATAGAAAACCACCTTCATCTATTTATAAAGGAACGATAATATCGCCTTAAAGATATTAAGGGATATATTGTGAGATATTAAAGATATTAATAATATCTAATATGTTATTTTATTATTTATTATTATTTTCTCCAAAATAATAAATGTCATTATTTATCATTCTTAAACTATTTAATAATAATAAATATTTCAACAATTTCTATAACCCATTTAGTTCATTCTTTGTGTGCGACTCTATAAGTTCTCTTAATATTGGTAGTAAGCCTAAAACTTTTTTTTGGTCCTACAAGATATAAGTAGCTTCTAGTAAGACATTATGCCTACCTAAATTAAGTGAAGGTCAATGATTCGATTTTACCTATTGAATAGTCAGTTATTTAATCCCTTTGTCACACAATATCTAATGATTAAACATAAGATATAAATCAAAACGCTCTTATATTGTTTAATTACATGTTTTTTGAATCTAGAGCTCGATTGACTTAGACAAATGACATTGATAACTCCTTATCAATTCATTTGAGTTACCAATTCATTTAAGTATGGTCATACATTTTCTCGGTCATACTCTTTAAAGGGCCCAAAAGATATCTCTCTTAAATTAATAAGATAGACAAATTCCTTTAGCATACTCATATTCCTCCATATAGTTTATTTCATATCTAATCATAATTTTATAATCATCCAATTACAAATGATAAAAACCTGAGCCAAAATATAGAAGTTACTATATAGGAATACATGGTGTTATTAGGTTAAAGGATTGAAATAATATTGTAACAAGTAGTACTTATCAAATTGATCTAAACAATGCTTTCAAAGTGGGTCGATCCAATATAATATACTCCTACATCAATTTATGTGTTGAATTGATATCTTATATTCATAATTAGTAAAACATGATTATTGTTCAGCCAACATAGTAGTCTTAATTCATTATTTTTCCATATAATGAGTGACCAATGATAATTTAGAATAATGTTCTCATCACCTTATGGTTTTGCTATTAAATTCATATACTTTAATAACATGATGAAGAACGAATATTTAAGGAATCCTTTTATCATGTTAAAAGGTTGATAATAATGTGAGAAATAAAATGATTTATATAATAATAAAAAATAAACACTCAAATGATATAAAATCTATATAACCTAAGACACATCACCATCACTTCCTACTAAAATGCTTTGCACCTAAGAAGGACTATATACCCTCCTTTGCCTCCAAGAAGCGACATTTTGGAAATTAAACACTCTTCCAAACCTAAACCCATAGAGGTCTAGATTTTCTATGATTCTCTAAGCTAGTTTGCCTAGCATAACTTCATTAAAATTTTCTGAATCTTTGAATCTTATCCTTATCCCTTGGGTTCTTATAGAGACCTCCAGCTCTTGTAATGAATTTTACTTATATCTTTATCACTACGTCACTAAAACCTTGTAATCACTTAAGAAACTTCATCGCACCATTTTTTGGAAACTTGAAGACCGCTATAGAGTAGGTGGATATAACATAGTCAAAGAGATTATGATAAAATTTTATTAGGTTTCTATTATTTTACATTTTCTTATTTGGTTAAGTAGATGCTTAAACATTTATCAATCTTATGATTATTTTATTTTAGAAAATTTCATTTGCTTTTATTTATATAGGTTTTATTATCTTTGCCTATCTGAAGAGGCCTTGGGTTATATTAGTTAGTTAGTCATCAATTAATCTACTTGTTTCTTCTCTTATGGTACCTTTTGTCAATATGGAATAATCCTCATTTGATCTTATCAATCAATAAATAATTTTATTTATTTGACCATAGCAATCTTATTAGTGAAATTTATTTAAATTATATAGATTTCTCTAATTAATCCCTGTTTATTCCTACAAATCATGAGTCATACCAATTGTTGATTTTAGACCCTAGTGTAGCTTAAGTTGAATAATTGTCCATATCTCTTTATTTAATTGTTTTTATAAAATTCAAAGCATTTGAAATACCCCTTTTATTCATATTAAACTTCAAAAGGATTGTTCCATAATTACAAATTATATCTCAAATCTGACCAAGGGTTCATGACATATCACTCTCTTTGATAAGTAGTTCTAGTGTTAGAGCTCATGAAAAAGGACTTCTTCTTAGGAAAAATGAAGATGAGCATATTGAACAAATAATTGAAATTTTAAAATTAAACTAGAGACAAATACTTATATATATAAAAGAGATTCGAACCATAATGCAATGTGGTTTAAATAAATATGGTTTTAATAGAATTTATATCTAAACAAACCTTAAAGAGATTTGCGATGATTTAGAAATGGATATAAAGGAAGCAATAGAGTTAAAAATACAAAATAAGTATCGTTTTTAGAAATTTAAAAAATGGCGCATGATGCATGTTCATTTGTTAAAATTGTTAATCATTTTAAATTTCTTGACAAGAGTTTCATTGTTGTTGAAATTAACTCTAAACTTTTAAGAGATATTGGTGAAAGATTTGAATACCAAGAGAATGGCAATATAAATCAAACCACTATCATTACCAAATCAAACCATCACTATTGCCACCACAAAGTGTAATTGAAGGTAATGTAGTGGTATTGGTAGTGAAGACATTGGAAGTGCTAGTTTAAAGGTTAAAATAATAGTATTATTATCTAATTGGTTGCAATAACGGTATGTAGCAAGATGGTAGTGAAAGTAGTGGTATAGTGCTAATAATGGTACAAAGACAATGATGATAGTAGAGCAATGTTGATGTGATGGCATGGGTGGCCAAAGTGGTGGTATGAGGGTGAAAGGTTAGAGTTGGTTGGTGGTAATGACCAGTAGTACTGACAATAGTAATAGTATAATTGATAGCAGTGATGGTAATAATGCTAGTATAGTCACAACAACAATAATTAAGATGATGGTATTAATAGCAATGATGATTATAGGGTTAATGTGGTGGCAACAATAATAACTAAGATGATGGTATTACGAAGTTATGATAGTAGCGATGATGATGAAATGATGAAATTGATTGTATAAGATTAATGGTGGTGATATAAAAGTGGCGATAATACTGTAATGTAATTGTAGTGGTGTAGAAATAGTTAATCTTTATGAAGCTAAAGTTACTATATAAGTATATCAAAGTGAATAATTAATATCAGTTAACAAAAAGTAACAAAACTAAAATTATTTTTCTTATGTTAAAGTTTTAGAGAAATAAAGATAAATGTTACTAAAGTAATGAATTTTTTATACACGAGCATAAAAGAATGGATGGAAAGAAAAGAGAAAAAGAAAAAAACAAATGAGGAAGGAAAAGAGTGAGAGGATAGGAAGGCAGAAGGTTGTAATTGGTTAAGCCAAACAAAGGAAGATAATTAAGAAGAGAGTAACTAGGTGGGAAGAGAGAGAGAGAGAGAGAGACCCACATTCAACTCTAGTCCATCATGTGAACTTGACTTGAAGCCAACCAAAATGGAAACATCCCCTCTCTCACCCATGTGACTGTTGGTTCGTTTGTTTCCATCACTTTAATATGCCCCTTTTTGGTTGTTTCATCTACACTCCATTCCATTCCTCACTTTTTACCTTTTTTTTTTTTCTTTTCTTTTCTTTCTTCTTCTTCTTCTTTTTCCTTTCTCATCTCTCAATGAATTCATTACACACACTTATGCCTCATACATAATTTTTTTTTTTTTGAAATACAAAAGAAAAAAAAAAAGAAATAAATGAACATAGGCTTGCAATTGCAAGGATATAAGAGCATGAGATCTCTCTGAAATTATAGTGGTGAATAGTAGGGGTCTTGATGACTATAGTGGAGTGGAGTGTTTCCAAGCTTCACACACACAATGGGGTGTTCCTTGTTGAAGGGGAATCCAACAAGTATAAGTGCACGCTGGATTTGATTTGCTTTTTCCGTCAGAAAACTTTCACATACGTTATCGGTATCAATACAGTGGTCACCTATCTTCTCTTCCAAAGAAAATTAATTTTTTTTTTTTTTTAAATGAAGAACAGGGAAATAGACCCACGTTTACAATACCAAAAAAAGTTAACAGAAAAAAAAAAAAGAAAAAGAAAAATTGGAAAATAAAAATTATTTTTGGATAATTTTTGCATAGGTTTGGAAATTTTATGAAATAGCTGGTGGAAGTGTTTGTTTAAGGAAAAATGTTTTTTCTTTTTTCTTTTTGGGAATGAAAATATGTTTTTTGATTTAAACATAATTTTTCTTTTTCTTTTTTCTGCCAAAACTTAAAATGTATTCGAATTAAAGAAAAATGTTTCATTATAAATCATAGAAAAAAAGGTCTTTAGAAAGAATATGAAAGATTATGCCGTAACCTAATTATTTTAGCTCCTACAGGATTATAATATACCATCTATTATGACCATTGTCATTTTCCACCTATTCTAATCATTTACCAACAAAATCATTAATAGGAAATTGTTGTAGATCTGTATTACTCAAGAGGAAGAGATCTGAATATACTATATTAGCACCTTGTCCTTAAAAAAGAAGCAAGTATAGTGGATAGTGGTGTGTAACTTTTTCACAATTTAAAATGATAAATACAAAATTTTCAATTGTTTGTCCTATTTTATAACTTATAATTCTATAGACAATGCAATAAGTATTTAGCTTTTAATTTTCAATTATTGTGTATTTCACGGTACTGGTGTCATGTGTTTCTCATTTTCGAAAATAATTTCGCGTAGATATTTCTTCTATTAATAGTAGATAAAAGGAGTAGAATTTTTCATCAAAATGAGAAAACTACCGTTTTTATGGTCAAAAGCACTGAAAAACCCACATTAATCATATGAAGTTTTCCTTTTCCCACTTTAATCATAGGAAGTTGATTAGTATGCTTTAAAGAAAGGAAAGGGTAACACATACTCTTTGCCCTTTTTCTATGTGAGAGCCATACTATGCATCATATTCATAACTAAATAGACCACTCATACTCGGTATGCCATACTCATAGTCCTAGGACCCCTGTCCTACTAAAATTTCATTTTCTGTAGGGATGGCAACTTTACAAGAAATTCATGCTAGGCTTTCTAAAAGATAAAAAAAAAAAAATAAAGTTAGAAGAATAAAAAGAAAGGAAAAGGAAATTTCAAATAAAAAAAAAGAAGAAGAAAAAAGAGAAAGCCCTTGAGAAGAAAACTTTTGCATTTGTAGGATTCATTCTTTTGGAGAAAAGACATTGCAATAAATATGATTTTCCACAATGGCCTCGGGCTCAAAGATAGGGTGTGCCTAACAGCTACTTTTCCACATCTCCCCGCTTTCTTTATAATATTTTTTAGGCGAACTTCATCTTTTCATATGGACTATGGTCCAGTCCAAGTGGGCTCTAGCTGCAAACTTTGACCTAATCCCACACCTCAATTTAAAAAAAAAAAATAAAAATTGGACTCTACAATCAAATCAATGTTAAATGGAGAGTGTTATGAGTGTCGTAGTAAAATTTGTAGAAGATTGGATAAAAAATTTTCATATTTTTTTGAAAATTGTGTATTGGATATTGAAAGGTGTAAAATGGTTTTTCCTTTTTAGTCTTTAATAATTATTTCGAACATCTATTATCCAAAAAATCATCTATTTATCATTTTATTTTGCAGGGGAGCTTAGAATTAAACAATTGAACGGTATGTTTGCTTATGTCTGCAGTATTTATTTTTTCCATATAAACAAACCAAATTCGTTTATTTAATTTAATTTAATGATGTCCCGATAGAAGGCAGAGTTCATAGAAAAAATAAAATCCTGTATAATCAACTTAGGGATGGACCATGATGTAGAAATGTGCTTCATTAGATGTCCCAAATCGAGAATATTGATTGTTCCTTAGTAAGGGAACCATTTATCATTATTCAAAATGGGCATCCTCCGCATGTGACTCCTACGAATATTCCCACTAGGAAATTTAAAATCTCAATTGCCAAAAATAGGTTAGAAAACTATAAAACCATGTTAATTTCACTAAAACGTTACTCCCAAGGTATGAAGTCAAATCAGTTAAATTTGTCTCTAACTCTACACAACTGTGGTTGGCGTACACTACACGCAGATCTCTCATATATTTGTATTTCCTCGTAATATTTTTAGAGTTTTTCTCCGTATATTAAGTTGAGAAATTGATCCAACTAATCTAATCGAATTAGATTCAATTTCTTCAGAAGTGGGGTCAGAAAGTTGTTCCATTGACTGGAAAAGGACAAAAGATATTTTAAAAATAACTTCTAACATAAGCCTCCTGCAAAAATCAAAATTACCATAGTCAAAATCCATTTATCAAAACACCAAATTCGATAATGTGCTAAAATCGAGAGTTGAAAGGCCCGATAGATTTTGCTGGCACAAAGACGGATCTTCAACATTTGCTTACCATAGCATGCACGCAAACATCAGGTACTAGAAACCCATTTTTTTGTCAAATGAAAATATCGATTTTGGAAAAGCTAAATTCAAAGGTTTTTATCAATGGCAATATCAGCATTAGCATGATATCGGTGCTATAAAAGCCAATTTCTATATAAGAATTTACAATCGGCTATTCAAATGTCCATTTTAATGTCCGTTAAAAATTGGGTTTTGGAAATCCGATTTTTAAGTATTGTAGTTTTGATTTTTTTTTTTTTTTTGTTTCTTTTTTATGGGAGTCCTATTTCAGGATTATTTAAAAAAATACAATAATATTTTTCCTCTTCCCTGTCCCAACAATTTTTCGCTCGAGATAAGAAAAAAGAAAAAAAAAAATCAAATTCAAGGTGGGGCCATGTTGATCATAACCTAACCGACTTGTATTTTCTCCCACGGTATAAATGAATTCCACCACAACACGGTCTCTACATTTTTTCCATTTCTTTTGCACCATCTATAAAGGAAGGTTTCACTTCTATTCAGATTTTCTCTAGCTCTATCAATATATACAACAGCATATAAGTATGGATGATCACAGAAGAGAAATGAACTACTCAGCATGCTATTTCCATCCCGAGGAAGTGTTTGTTGGAATATGTCCTTTGTGCTTGAATGAGAGGCTTGTCATTTTAGCAGCAAAACAAAGTGGTTATGGCCAGCACAACAGTACCCACAAAGCACACAGTGGTATTCATAGGAAAACACCAATCGGTCTTCCTAAGATCTTTGCTCTGGGATCATTCCTTAACCGTCTTGAATTCAAGCATTGGAAATCAGATAGCTTCACTTATGGTGATAATGATAATGCTTCTACTAGTCCCGAAGGTACTCTACTCTACTCAACTCAACTCCACTCCACTCGGCTCCATTCGGCTACTTATTCAGTCATTTGTTACCTTATTGCTTTCTATTTCGTGTTTTAAGTGAGTTATTTAAGTCTTTTATGTTAACTCTTTTGTGTGACTCCTTCCAAGGAAAGAAAAGAAAAGAAAAAAAATTAAAATTTAGAAACCTGAGAGAACTTGGATTGGGGAATACATGGAAGTGAATATTGATTATGTCACGCATAATGCCACTAGGAAAATGGTTCAACTGCTATAAATTCAAATGTTTTTATCATGTAATAGCATTAAAAAAAAAAAAAATTGTTTTATGCCCCCTAAAGATTACCTTTATGATTGTTCTTTGGATAATCATAATGCTTGTTTGTTTCTGCTTTAAGGAATATTATTGTATGCTTAGAAACAAAGAAATAAGGCCAAATAGGTTATCAAGGGCAACCCAAAAAAAAAAAAAAAAAAAATTTGTGAAATCAGATTTTTAGAGCTTTTCTTTTAGCTTTTTTTCTGCACTAGTTAGGTGAAATGAAGATAGCCAAAGCCAGATCTGTGTATAAGATCTACTTTCACACATGGGTAGGAAGGAAGTCCGATTATTTCTCTGTTCATACATGTCCTACATATTTAAACTTGTGGCCCTTGGTTTGAACAGAACAACTTTCTTTTGGTAGTAGGAGTGAGTGGAAGTTTTGAGCACCGAGATAATTCTGGTCGGTGCATTAAGAATCAAGGAGGGACCTCTCTAGGGCCAGACTCACATCCATTCATGTCATTTTGCACAATCATGTCTTACAACATCATCGTTAGCATTCTCTAGGAAGAAGAAATGTGCCAACAACATCACTACCACGTTGGTTGTTTCCTAATAAAAGTTGCTCATCCGAAAATGTGAAACACTGCTTGTTGTCAAAAGCTATGTTATTATGAAATTGTTAGCCGGTTGTTCAGGGGCACGTGTTAACTATCTATGAAAATTTAAAAAGGTTTTACATCTTTACATGGTTTTTTGCTTTTTTTTTTTCTTTTTTCTTTTTTTTTGAAACTGTAGCCTTGGGAAAATGAAAATTTCTCCTTTAAATTTGTTGACTAATTGCCCGAGGCACTTGTGAACAGGAAGATATTTATTAATACTTGTTACGAATCACATTTCGGTGAAAAATGAGTGGTGAAGCCATTTTCAAATTCTTGGGATTTTGGTCTTTAAAGCTTAGGTTGTTCATGCAGACTCATTCATATCAATCAAGTTTGGAGACAATGGTGCTGCCTCATGGGAGAAGACTAGTACGGTTTCTAAAGTTTCCTTGGAGAATTGCAACATTTCCTGGAAAACCCATAGTTTGAGCAAAGTGAATAGAGAAACCAATCCCACAAATGGCACCACCAATAATACTACTAAGAGTGTCATCGAGCATCCTAAGCCCCGAGCCACATCGTTGAGGTGGCGAAGGCGCATTGGCCATTTGTTCCACCTTGTCAGATGGAAGAGGTCCAATAAGGGGAACGTATGCCACGTTGGCAGCAAAGTGGAAGGTGTGAAGGTGGTGAGGAATGGTTGGATAAGGACTCTGACAAAGAGGAGGACCAAAGAATAAAGGAGGTCTTAAGAAAAAGACACCAAGTCTTTTCTTCCACCACCACCCCATTTGTTGTTTAATGCAAGGTGTGATTGTAAAGTGATATATTATCTAGAACATGGAAAAAAAAAAAAGAAGAAAAGGGCTTGATGACTCTCAAGATTTATTCTATATGTGTTTATATTTATTTTTTCCCTATAAAATATTTCTTGAGATTCTTGTGTATTTTCCCCTTTTTATATAATGTAAACTCTAAAATACGCATTTCGAGACAGGGTATCTACTTCCAGATTTAAAAAGAAATCCAATGATACACAGATGGATCGGTTCTAATTCCTCTCTCCAGTCTCTCCAGTTGTTATATAGATAGTAGTTTGGGGGGAAAAAATTCCTACATTTGAAAATTGAAAGGAAACATTTTACATTCCTTTACAGAGGGCAAACAAAAACAGGAAGCACCCATGTTCGGAGAGTTATTGGACGACACCAAAGCATATGGTCCATGTGAACAGTGTATGGTGTTGTCTTATAGTTGTCTTGGTGGATGACGCCATTTGTTTTCTTGTTGTAGAGCACTCATATAGAATCTCAGAGGAAAAAACATATCAAAATCTTCTTTTTTAGGTCTTTATAATTAATTTGACGAAGAAAGAGCGTTTTAAATTTTTCCTCTTCCCCACGTGCAAGTCCTTGGATGAGAGCTTTGCCTTACCACCGCTGACTTGGTCCTACTTTGTTTTGTGGTGCCCTTAACAAGGGCATATGTCCCAATAGCTACGCATCGGACCTTATCGTTTCTAAAAGGACCACAGATGTGTATTTAGAAAAAAAAAAGAAAGGTTTATATGGAGCATGCGAAAATGACAAGACATCAATTTTTCACCCAACTCTAACCACTGCTTTGGTAGATGAGAAACACAGCATATGGCTCCATCCGCTTCCTTTAAAATACTATATGACTATGTGTACTTTCTTTGCTGTCGGTTCTCATTTGTTACTTTATGTACATTATTTTTTCTGTAATTTATATACACACACACAAACTCTAATTTTGATGTATTTTAGTTTTTTTTTTTATCACATATTAAATTTTAAAAAAAACATTTTTTTTTAATTTTTCTTCATTAACAAATCATTTTTCGGTAAAAAAAAATATATATCATTTTGAAAATTAAATAGAAATTATTTTTGTGCCAATATCTTTACATAACTTTTGCATGCAAATTTCAGTTTTAGTAAATTTTATATCATTAAAAAGTTTGTGAAATATACTTTTATTTAGATCTAGTAATGTCCTCTAATTTCCCGAACCTAGTAAGATATGAAATGGTCATAATTTGCAAACTGACCATTATCATTTGAACTCAAAATACAAATTCGTAACTCATTGAATAATATACTTTCACCTAACATAACATTTTGTTATGTCTCCCGTAATATTCAGATATCGAATTTTAGAATTTGTAATTGGTTACAAGCTAACATTATATGACTGCAAACTTGTAATCATTGTAAAGTTCATATTACAAGCTATTCAAATATTATCAACTTGGCTTAAAATTATATAATTAAAAACCATCGTCTTTTTAAGACATCCTTTCCTAGCCTTTTTCCATTTTATATTTTTAAAACCGATATAATTTTAAGATTATAATCATAATAGGATGGCACGTTCTACAACCCTCCTTTGGGCTTGTATGCTGGCTCTATTTTCAATACAGTGCTTCCAAAGAGAAGGATTGCGGCACCCCAGAACCGTCCTACCAATGGGTTTAGGTTTATGTGCCCCTCATTCCTTTAATAATGCTTTTCTAGTGGTTTAAAAGGTTCTTAAACAGTCAAAAGACTCTGTTGTGGGTGATTCCAACCACTCCAACGACTCCTCTAACTATCCTACCCTCAGGGAGAAGGCTAGAATATTTATTTACTCCAAGTTGATAAGGGATCAAAGCCATTGTTGTAACTTACTCCTGCACCTCTTCCTGAACAAAATAAGTCGGTACATGATTCTTGCAAAAGGCCCTTTCTATATACATGGGAAATTTCGTAATAGTCTAGTCTTCTATGACAGATGCCTCTAAAGACATGATCTATAGTAAAAGAAGTTGATATGGTATAAATGGGATTAAGAAGGAGCTCTCAGTCCTTTCTATACACTAGTCCTAATGGCTTCATTGGTTTCCTACTTTGCAGCTTAGTTCAGTATGCTAATTTCTTAACTTCTCAGACAAGTGGGGTCAACATACGATCTTTTGTGACATCCGAAGGATTTATGCATGGGTGAGTAAGAGGAGGGACAATGTCCCGTAACCTAATTAAGCTTACCAGTGACACAATCGGTACTCGATCGGACAGGACGTGCTTTGGTTTCGGGTGAATTAAGGTAGTGTCAAAGAGATAAAAGAACCCTTCAAAAGTATCTCAATTCGACTCGACTTCCTAAAGTACATATCTCTTCGAGGAATGACATTCTTAGTTAGACTGTTTTAGCTGTTCTTTTGACGAGTGTAGTGGAAAAAGATATCAATCAACAAAGCATAAAGAAGAAGCTCTTCATCAGGCACCACCATCTCTAAGTGGTAGTTGTAGAGGGAGCCCCGATTTGGGACTTGAAAATAGAGATGGGGATTAAGGGTAATGATATACCTCTCGTTATTTCAAAGAATACACAATCATTATAACCTTATAATTTTAAACCACGCTATGAGGTCCGAGAATCGATAGATAATGAAAAGATTACAAAATTTTTAACAATACTATAATAAAAATGATACTTACAAAGTATAACATTCACTTAAAGAAAAAATATATAAATTCATGAATGTAAGAACAAATGTACTGCATGAAAAAATTGTAAAATTTGAAGATATTTGTGATCTATGTGGATTATTACGAAAAATAAAAGAGAGATATAAAAACATAAGAATTAAAATATAAAAGTTTAATATAAGAAAGAAATTGGAAGAATTACAAAATTTTCCTCCAACCATTATATATATGTGTATATGTGTGTGTATATATAGCAACAGTCCGTTATTTTTAAGATTTAAACTTGCATGCCTATAAAACCAATACATTTCTATTAGTACAATTTTGAGCCAAAATAATTGTTTTTAGATAGCTTTTCTAACAATTATTGATTACATTATATTTGATTTGCAAGCTATAAGATTATAAAGTTATAAGAATCAATATATAAACAATATTGAAAAATCATAAAATATTGTTATATATAGAGGTTTTTTATGTAGCTAGTCTAAATATTCATGTGATAGGTCCAAAAAGCACCAATTTATAAGAGAAATTTTATCGGATCTATATAATCTCAAAACATGTAATAAATCTTACTTTTAAATGAAAATAGATGTCAACAATACATGCAAAAGTTATACACTATTGACATTAATAGATATATATGTTTTTTTAATTTTCAAAAAGAACGAAAATTAATAAAATTATAAATTAATTTTTAATAGTTAATCAAAATAGAAACATAGAATGCAATAAGAAAAAAAAAAGTAAAAAAAATTTATATCGGCAAGTAACTTCTCTATTAATAGAGACACTAAACTATATTAAAAAAAATATATACTAGCCAGTAAAATATAAAAATTTTAGACACTAAATTAGCAAGGTTGAGAGTATTACAGATTTTTTTTATTTTTAATCTCCATCCCAATAACTTCCTTTGTCCAGTAATAAAAGGATCACCATCCCTTCCTTCTACCGTGATTAGAAAAACTAAGCGCAAGTTGACGTCGTTTTTCGGGGTAAATACAAGTTGACGTCGTTGATTGATCAAGAGTACCCCTTTGTCCGTTTCTTTGATTCTTTTACTTTCTACTGTCGGATATTATTTATAAAAGTAAATTGCACTTTACGTACTTTTTTATCCTTTTTCGGGTACTTACATTTTAATTTTTAACATTTAAAGTACCTTTGTTTTGCCAAATTGAAAAACCCAATTGCCATTATGCATCTATTATTTATATTCCACAAGCTGCTTATAAAAAGAAAAAAAAAAAACTTTATTATACATGTCTCCTTGGGTATTTAAGAAGGATGGAATGTTGGAATCGCCTGATCTAGCCAACTATTCTATCTTTTGTGCTTTTTAATATCAATGCCTTTTATATGTAAAGACAAAAAGAAAGGATGGGATAAATGATAGTATTTCTCAGCGCAAGTTTTGAAATCGGAATCAAGATAAATAAAAATGTAAGATTTTATGATTAAATATTTCACATAAATTATAAAAGGTTATGATATTAGTTTATAAGTTATAATTATAAATACCTTATTAACATAAATTTGAAATTTTTAGCCTAAATAGTTAAAAAGAACCCATCAGTGTTTGTTTCTTGGCTATTTACTACTTTTGGTTTAAAACGTTATAAATAGTATCAGAATAGATTTTTATCGATAAATAGATGGTTCGTGTTAAGTTTTAGTTTATAGAAGAAGTCCGAAAAGGGTAAAGAATATCATCGGGATCCCGATATGTCTCTAGGATGACTTATAGGTAGTGGATGGCTCGAGCTGTATACTAAAAAGGGGGGATAATTTGAGCTTAATTATAAAATCTCGTAATAAGGACGTTGCGTGTTTAAATGAGAAAGATTATAAGACCCATGGTTAAGTATTTCATATGAATTATGGAGAGTTGTGGTACTAATTCATAAGCTATGGTTTGTGAATACTTTGTTAATACATGCTTCAAACTTTTGGGTCAAGTGATTACAAATGGTTCATTAGTGTTTGTTAATTTAATTATTCATTACTTTTAGCTTATGGTGTTAAAATATATATGTATATATATAATTAAGTTTCTTAAATATTACATTTCAACTTTCCGAAGAATGTCTTGGTAATAGATGAAAAGGATAATCTCTTAATAGGCAATACATTCTCAAGTAGAAATATTCATTCAAAATACTTAAAACTTTAAGATTAAGAATTTTATGAGTGAACCATGTTATTACCAAGAAAATCATCAAGATTTAAACTTTCATTTATTTCAAAAGAAGGAAAAACAAAATTACAATTTTGTCTAACTCTTTTAATATTTTCTGTAAATAAGGGGATCTAATTATAATAGTCATGTGTGTGTTATGTTAGTTTCGTGTTATAGGTAGGTTTAGAGAGGTAATGTGGTAATGACACATAGTAATGACTAGGAGAGGAAGAGATAAGGAGAATGAGTAGATAATCTTATGAAGTTTGAAGACATACATGACAAGTGAAAGAGATATAGAGTATCAATCTACATCAACTTGATGATTCTTGATGAGAAAGGCAATGTATTCTTTATATTGAGCTCTATTTGAACTTTTAGAATAACATTCTAATAGCACAATATTACTTTCTTTGAATTTTTGAGTTGTGTCAAATGAGAAGCAGCATTTGAGTATTTATAGTCATGCCATTGACAACATCTATTAAATAGTGTTGATGATCGATGATCAAGACAAATCCTCTCGTTAATGAATTTACTCATGAACTCTTATTGAGCTCAAGCTCGTGAATAGCCTCTTTGAATGCATAAAATTTTCTAAGTAAGGTTGAAAATAGATAGACCAATTCAACAATCTCTACTCTAAACTCATCGATCAAATCTACTTAAGTCATCCCATATTTATAAACTGAAATTCCTGAGTTATATCTCTTACTCTAAAGAGTCAACCTAAGTGGATATTAGGTTTAAAGCCAAAAAAAAAAACCAAAAACCACTTTTAGCTTTCTATGATTTTCTAATAATTTTACCTAGTTAAATATTATTATCATGGTGGTAATATGGTACTTTTTCTTGAGTAGATTAAGATATCAACCCGGAATCTAGGTATGCATTCAATCCTTTACACATTTAGCTAAACAAAGTAATATAGGATGGGGTGACTAATTGATATAAGACAACAGAAACAGTGTAGGACAATGGAAACTAAATTCGAGAACGAATATATATATTACCAGTTAGTACTACTTATACTTAGGTACGATTCGGAACCGATCTAGAACCTACCCTGAATCGTCGGTTCACGGATCGGTGATTTGGTGAATTGTAACCAGCCTGTGAGCCTGTAGTTCCGGGTCGGTTCATTAGGCTTGGCGGTTCAAGAGTAAGGCTCTTAAACTGTTTTTTTTTTTATATTTAAATTTTTTATTAATTTTATTTTTTAAAATATATTAATAATTTCTAATAATGTAATCTCCTTTCTCTCTTTTTTTTTAAGTGTATTAATTCTTTAATAATTTCTATTTTTTTTTAATTTCCGATTTAATGCAATTCCAACTTTTTATTTTTTTTCCTTAAATTTTATTTTTTTCTCATATTTAAATCTTTAACATTCGATAAGTTTTACAAAAAAGACTTACATTAACTAAAATTGAATTTTCTATCTATCCTTACCACATAATTAACTTATGATTAGTTATTTATCATTAATTTGATGATAATATTGTTAAAAAAATTATCATTCACCATTGTAAATAAAGTAATATTGACATACAATAACTTATTAGATATCATCAAATTATTTTTTTCAACTTAATGATTCCACTTTTCTTTTTCTCTTTCTTTCTATTTTTTAAGAAGATAAACCGGCTGGGCCGACACGCCAATTCAATGGCAAATCGGTCTAACAATTCGCGACCCACTGATTCAGACAGTTTGGCCCTTTTGATCCACCTGGGCCCTTAAAGCCCGGTGGTTCGTCAGGGCAGTTCGACCTATCTATTTTCGGGCCGGTTCACTGTTCAGAACTGGCTCTTACTCCGATCTACTACTACTATACATAATAGCTATAAACAACAATTATATTGAAGTTGATAAAGTAATCACCATATTCTTAGAATAAAGAAGAAAAGCAGACAATATTCTTAGCGAAACAGAAATAAAAAACAAAAAGATACAAAAGGATTCCAACTCCATTGTGATTTCAAAATGACCAATATTTCGGTAACTCTAAGTACCAAAGAAAACCTGAAGAATACGTTCAATTCACCAGATCCAGTAGTATATCAATCAAGAATTTGGAAAATCTTCGCACATGAATCTCAAAATGAGATATGTTAACAGGAATTTTCCTTTTGAACTGGTCAAATTGCAAGGATGACAATTTTCGGAATCCTACTTACTGGCGGCCTGCTTTTCTGAGACGAACTATTACATTATGGTTAAACTTACGATCTGCCGATTGTAAAAACCTAGAAATAAATTGGCGGTTTCACATTATATTTAGAGAAGGATTTCCTAAATTTTTTATTCGATTGTAATTATGATTATTGGTGGGCTGAATCTGAATTTTAAAGTATAAATCAAAGAATGCATAAATAACAAGAGGAGTAACAAGTAAAATGAGAAGTATTAATATATAAATTTGATATTGAAAATTTGACTACAATGATAAAACCATAGTTAAGACTCCGTCTTTGGCCTTATGCTCCAAAGTTACAAGCCCTTGTTGATATTGTAATTATGATTATTGTTGGCCAAATCTAAATTTTAAAGTATATATCAAAGAATGCATAAATAACAAGGGGAGTAACAAGTAAAACGGGAAGTATCAATATATAAATTTGATATTGAAAATTTGACTACAATGATAAAATCATAGTTAAGACTAAACAGATTGTTGATAGTTCGACTTTGGCCTTATACTCCAAAGGCATAAGCCCAAGTCATCAAACTTGGTGTCTTCGAGGGATTCCTTTGTTATCGCCACTTGAGTGTTTGAACTAGCTTAAGTTTAGATGGGAGCAAAGCCCTACTACTCAGATATCAGGGCAAGAGCTTAGGCTTTCTTTGGGCATGTCTCGAGCTCTAAGCTCACCACTAATGATGGATAAAAAGAGAAAAGTAAGAGACCCCATAGGACCTACAGGCTCCTAGACTGTCACGTAGGGCCTCAAGCACCTTAAGGCTCATCGCGGCTAAGCCTATAGCCTAACGATCTACCCTCGACCTCTAAAATAGGTTGCGAATATTGCCTTAAGTTCAACTTTGAATGCACCCCTTAAAAAGAAACTCAGCTTTCTACTCTTCTCTCTTCTCATTAAATGCTATGTGACAACCTCCTATACAGTTTACAGATCTAGCCCCCAGTTTGTGACGACTAACCACTTTGATGTGATAAGCTCTTTCTCTAAAGTCTACCAACCAGTAGAAAGGAGTTGTCCTTTCTCATACTGACCACGCTTCTCACTTTAGATTGTATACAAGTCAATCCTCAAACACCACGTAGCCTAGTAGGTCCACTCTACTCCACTCCACATAAATAAGATAAGGAGTTCTAAGTGAAGGGATGTCAACTCTTTTTCCCTTAGCCCTCTCTTTATAAGCTTTCCTAATTTTCCTTGATTCCCAATCATTTTCTTTACTAACTTAAGTATCAAATGACCCTTACTAGCTACACCATAAGGGACTTTTTGCAAGTTCATCAACACTCACAACAACCGGACCACCATGAATGCAAGCAAGGACCACCTTAATGATACTCACTATCACCACAAACCAGTATAATATGGTTTATCACAATCATAAAGCACAATTAGCTCTTAACCAAGTCCTTAAGATTTCCCCAATTCTCAATACATGTAAAGTGAATTAACTTTTACTAACCTACTCATCGTGCAACTAACCTATAGGCTTGCTTCTTTAAATAGTTAGCTACCCTCTTAGCCGAATTTTGTATAAGTTCAAGAAATACTTAACAAATCTTCATCTTAACTTTGAATTTGCACAATTCAACATATGTATGTTTACATTGAAGAAAATTTGAGTAGTCAAAAAAGTGTTAGCATTTTGAACAAATATAACTAAAAGGCATCAAAGAAGGATAAGGCCTTACTTTGTTTGAATAAGGTCAAAGCTCAATTGAACAATGTTGAACAAAATGCTCTCAACTAGCGTCAAACCCCTCATTGTCCAAACAAGGTCCCTAACCACTCAAATGAAGTGGCGTTGGAAATAAGTAATCACATACTTTGACACTTCATTCAAGCAGTATCCCCATTTGAAAAAAGTACTACAAAACCAAAATATCACCATGAGCTGTAACACTTTATTTGAATGAAGCTTCAACCCATTCAAACAAAGTGTTATATTCTTACTATTGTTTAGAAGGATTATATTATTCTATTACAATAGGGTTATTGCAATTTCCATTTCATTATGAGGCTCGCAAAACCTATACTAAACAATAGATTGCTAGTTACTAGTGTTAAAAGCCACTAATTCTTAGAAGTCATGTTAGTTCAATAAGCACCTTATAGTTACTTTACAAGTCCCAAATGAACAACAAAAAATATAGTTGTTTAACCAAAATAGAGATTTTTCAAAGCTATGCACACATTTTTCTAAAAAGTTATCTAACCATTGCCACCATCCCTTATCTTATCTTATTGAAGAGAAAAAATGGATCCTAGATATACATTTTTGTTAACTCAGGCATGAGTCAATTATGCATTGCAATGCCTCTAGACAATTTATGTGGTGACCCTTATGGTAGTAGATCTAGTGATCCAAAATTCGTAGAAGTGCCACTAGTGACATCCTCTTCATCTATGGTTTCTCCATCGGTATCAATACATGGATCCTGGACGATCATTTGCAAGACTAGATAAATTAATTTAATGTGGATTATGCTCAAGACCGTTATCATTTTCCTTGAATATAGTTGGAGCATTTGCAGATTGAGCTACTTAAAAGGTGGAAGGAGGTAAAGACGTTAACATTTCCCATGTCTTGCTCAAGTGGCATGACGATGCTGTCAATTCTCGCTTTTCTTTTCTTTTCTTTTTTTTTAATCGATGGTTCCCAATCATAATGTGCCTCTTCATCCTCGTAGAAATATTTCCATGGGTATGTATTATAAATCTAACGAAATTCACCATTTGGACCTTATAAAAAGGAACAAAATGGAGTCTCAAATTAATAAAAGAATCTATAGCTAGCATTGATCTACCTCTAAGTCATATTTACACCAAATTTCTCAAAAAAAAAAAGATAAAATAAAAGAAGTAAAGATATCACTTGAACATACTAAATATAAATAATTTTACAAGCATTCCATAAGAAAAAATCATGAAGAAATTACGCAAATAAAATAATTACATAAATAAAAGAAATGTGTACACATTGTCTAAGAGTGAAATGGAAGTTCTACTTCCAATAAAACCGATCTTTCTCTAGCAAAATTGAGTATAGGAGTAAAATGAAAGTTTTATAGTTACAATCTATGTCAAGAAGATGAGTAGAATTCTCCGGAAGAGAAATCAATTCTAGACGAGAGAAGTTATAAAAATAAAGAGAAAAAAAAAGTAAAAAGTAAATAGATGGAAGTAATACCTTACTAGAGCATAAAATAAAGTACATTGAAGACCTGAACGAAGAATGTGAAGTTTTGATTTTAGCTTAAAATCACATTAGGTCAGGTTCTAGAGAAAAAGGAGTACACTTGGTCGCATAATTTAAAACTGTGACGTTAGGATTACTCCTCAGCCACTATACACTGTATACAAAGCAAGGGAAAAATGCCCTCTAAATAAAGTGCATAATGAAACTGTATTTTATTCTATAGATAAAAAATCATTATAATTTAATAATATAAATATGGATTTTTCTGAGTAAACCAAAGTATGGCTCCTCCTTAGTCCTTCCCAATGTAATATGATGTGTTTGGAGGAAAAAAAATAAACAGTTGCATTTATAGGCTAGAAAAACTTTGCTATGGTAAATTGCAACTCAAGATAGCAAATTTTAGACAATATTCCACATGCCGTGAAAACACACGCTGTACCTGCATTTTCGCCAGCTCATTTGGGAAATTTAACCACAAACCGTTTTTTAGAAGTTACTTTAGAAAATGCATTATTTTTATCCAATTTTCATAAGAATAGCATTTAATATGTGAGCTAAGTCTAAGTTAGACCAAGGCACGGATTCAACTCACTCCAAATCCGAATCCGAAACCGGCGGGTCACAAGTCCCAAAAATGAGAACTATAACCACCCCATTGTAGCTGGTTCATCGGGCGAGTCGGTGGAACTGGCGAATCACAGTCCAATTTTCAGACCGGTAAACCATATCTTCTCTTTTTTCTTTAAGATATGTTATTTAGCAATAGCAAAATTATTTCTAATATCTATATATGTATACATATATTTCGACAACACTGATTACATTACAAATAAATCGAAAAAAGAAAAGCAAACAACAATGTATTTCACTCATGGACGTTACAAATTACATAGTATGAAGATATAATAAAAGAAAAATCACATGTTATAATTTAAAAAATAACAAAATTATATTATGAAGATTTGCAGTATTTGGAGGGGGGATGGGGTGTGTGGTAGGGATAGTTTGTGTTACGATTTCAAATTTTAAAGTCATTCTATAAATACCTACGTAACCGTTAATTGGAATCAAATCCTCATAGTTCGATAATTTATTTTTTTAAAAAAAATTAGTGTGTTCATCAATTTTAATTTACAAAAAAAAAATTTCTAATTTACATGAGATTATTTGTATTAAGAAAAAATCCTAAAAAATGTTTTAGTTTTTGCTTACTCACCATTTTGAAAATGCTAAAGGTGATATCCTAATTTTGAAAACAATCAGTTTAGTTTTGCTCTAATTACGAGAAAACATTTTCTAAATGTCAAAATTTTTAAAAATTAAAGTTAAGACAACTAATCACTTTCACCTCATTAGTGCTCAAGTATAAATCTTGTTGTGCTTTCACTTGATGCATTAAAATTACTAAAGTATTTATCATCTTCACTAGATGCCTTGCATGGTTCTTGCCTTCACCTTTTTGCTACCATCTAATCTTCAATGCATGTAAGGGCTTCTATGGTTTCTTTCTATAGCAAAGCTTTGCAATCATCTAAAATTAGTCCAACTGCACTAAAAACTTGTTCAATAGCAACCGTTGATGTCAGAGCTTGGAGAATGTCTTACCATTCAAGAAAGAAATGGAAATATTTTTTCATGCCTCTTTTATTAGTTGAGGACATCGAAGTCTCGAATGTGAATGCTGTCATGAAACTCAAAAGTTATGTTAAGGTAGTTATCATGTTCTGTTGAGGCCCCACCAAAGCTTCTTTTCCTTTTAATCTCAACAATAGTTACTTGGTTGGGGTGAATAAACTCATTGAAACTTAACCACCATAAACATATGAAAAATGTAGGAACAACTCATGCAATACTCAGTTCGTTCGTCAAAGGGCATTATCTATAGAAATTGAGTAGACATCTCGTGTATTGGGGAATTTATCAACATACTCATAGTAATGATTTATATAACCAAACAATCCATCGATTTTAGTATGAGGGTCCAATACAGTAATAAGGAGATAAATATCAAGAATGCCTCTATAATAAGCCAACCATTTAACAGCCATATCGTTAATAGTTTCCTATAAGAGTGGATTATAACGTATGTTTACTAGAGAAGCTAGTATGTTTACAGCTTCCATAACAAACAAATGAAAGCTAGGCTAGTATACCTGCAAGAATATCTAAGTGCACTTATAAAAAGTTTTTAATAAAACGAGTAACCCTATGCAATGTTCCCAATCACTTAAGTGTAATGGAACCTCTTGGACACGTTGCACAGCAAATCGGCACAAATCATCTTTAAATGAGATAGCACTCTGGATAAGCTCCAATGTCATGCATCTCTTTTGAATCTCATGGGGTGTTTCCCTTGGCTTTTGCAAAATTTCATCTACTTTTTATGAATTATTAGTTTATCTACAATTCGATCAATTACTTGTTTAATAGGACACATTTTGAAATCCAAACAAGCCAGGCCATCCTTGACATACAGGTTTAGTATGTGACATGCACAGCGAATGTGAAAGAATGTGCCTCCAAGTTTAAGTTAGCATGATCTTTGTAAGTCATGTATAGATGCCGTGTAGTTGTAGCGTTATCAAAACCAATAGAGAATATTTTTCTACTTTACTTGTACTCTTCCAAAATAGTGCGTAGTAATGTAAATATTTTCATTCGTATGGCACTCGATAAATTTTCATAATGGAAGCAACCTTTTTTGTAGTTGCTATTTTTCATTCACCTAGTGGCAAGTAACCCCAATATATGCGTTCTAATCCCATCTATCTGTCCATATGTCTGCATAAATGGAAACATGCGCATCAAGAGCGCTTAGCATAGTTGTGAGTTATTACTTGCTACTATAGTAAAGATGAATATTTGTTCTATGTAATGTTTGTGAAGAAAACGACCGAGCATTAGGATTTAATCATTCTTGTTTAAAGGAGACGAGAAATGGATTACTACCTACCTCAAAAGAAAATGCATACCAACTGTCATTTTACACAAACCTTCTTTTTGCTTTTCTTCAAAAGAATGTAACAATGCAAACCTTTGTGAGGTAGATGGCCTTACTATTTGCTGTTATGTGTTTTATAGGCCATACAATGTCGGGTGTTTTGATCGCATATGCTTCCTCAATGTTCTATATCTATCACCAATTTTCTATGTATAATATTTGTTATAATAATTACAAAATGCATGAATATTTCCGTCTTTACCTGTAACTTTATGGAAATATTTAGTAAATATTTCGAATTTCAATAGCCTTAGTGGCTTACCGTTAGGTTCCCCTCCATTACTTAGAGGGCCTTCTATCTCTTGCTCCGATTGCTCCTCTTCCTTGAGTGCCTTCTCTTCTTTCGCATTCAAGTTATACATAGGCATCATTTGCTCAAACCTCCGTAGAGGACTTTGCATTAAATCAAGAGCTTGATCTTATGTAAAGTCCTAAAAATCATAATCCAACTTCATGTTCTGTATGGGGGCATTAGATGATGTTAGTGCTTTACCTTTGTCGTTACCAATCTTCTTAACTGTGACACTACAAAAAAAAAAACTTACCATAATCTAAAAACACAAGTTGCTTAATGAAAAAATTTTGATATGATTTTAGGTGATAAAAATTAACACAAGCTAAGGATACTAAAGCAAATAAATATGGGAACTATTATATTGGAATAAGAAATTGAATACGTTAGTAAAAGAGTTTAGTAATTGCAAAGAAAAATTTTAGCATGTAGTGTAAAATAAACAGTAAAGTTGTGTTGTGTAAAATAGATAGCAAAAGAAATCACGTATTTGACAAATGCAATTCTCCAATTTATAACATCTTTATTTTTTGAACTCTTCAACGTTCACTTGCCTTCATTCAATTATCAACGTTAATTTTTCCACATCTTTTTCAGTCTCCATATGGTTTAGTCCACAAGCTTTTCAGATGCAATAACTTTACATTTTAAAATTTGATTTGCGTTACCTCATTCATGATTTCATGACCACAATTTCTTCTGCATGCTTGTCCTCTTCACTATCTTCTACCTTGTTCAATCAAATCTTTTATATTTTTTCTATCGTATATTTCTCTCCCTCTCATCATCTTGCCTCAATAATGCATCATGTACATGTCTAGGTGAAATCAGTAAAGTCAATAATGTATAGGCTAGGTTATATAGGTTTGTCTTTGTGCATGTCACTTTGCAAAGAAAGGTGATTGATAATTTGATATAATGTACATTTGTAAATATATAAGGTTTGTCTTATACCCACAAAACTTATCACTTCCAATTAATGGACAATTTTTTTTTTTTTAAGTTTCTTTTCTTTGGATGAACTTAGAAAAATCGGGTCAACCCGCCAGTTTATGACGAGTCATTACATGTAACCCATAGTGGGTCCACAAGGCAGGTTTAACTTGTGTCATGGGTCCCAATCCGAGTCATGATTCCAACCCAGACCGTGCTTACTTTTAACCTAAGTTATTTTTATGTAGTATAAAAAGCAAAATTGTTTTAACTATTTTGTATTATTATTTTAATAAAATACTACTTATTTACCTTTTTTCAAAGTTAAAATAAGTAATTATCATACAAGTATAACTTTCTGCTGAATTCAAATAATATTCTAGTATGATACCATATACATGGAAGAAAATGAAATAGTCAATCTTATCCCTTCAAAGGGCATGGGGGATTCCAATTTAAAATTGAAAGGGCATTTCATCTTTAGCGAAGCTCTCAATCATGAAAGCAAGTCTTTTCAAGTCGACAATCCCTTTTTATTTCGTCCATTAAATGCCAAATATATTTGATTAACAAACATTATTGGAAGTTCAATCAATGGAAAACGATGATTTCGTGAACAATTCGTTTACTTGCTTAATGAAATAAGAGACAATGAAATCTGGATTCTTATAAGATGGAATAAAGGGAGAATATTAATTATAGTGTTTAATCAAACAAAAAGAGGATTAAAAATAGACTTGCAATAAAAATTAAAAAGACATTATTATTTGCATCACTCTCTCTCTCTCTCTCTCAATTGTATCTGTCCTATAGGAAATCAAATAAAATGAACTTGAAAGAATCAAAAACCATAATAGACATTCGAAAATGTACTGCAAACAAATCTAAAGAGATGAAATTTCAGATAAGGACATCGATCAATTGCATGCCAAACCCTAGAACCAACACGTAACATGATTTGTACAGTGCATCACAAAGATCGATAGTGCAATTATGAATAACTAAGATCTATAGCTTTGTATTCTCTCTCTCTCTCTCGCAATTGTTGAAGGATATGGAAAAGAATGCATGAGATGGAAAAGATCGCCAATTGTCACTTGAAGGACATTGAGAACATAGGTCATGGAAAAGATCGTCGAAGACGGATTGAGAGACAGAAGTCTAGAATACAAAGATGTCCACAATACAAAGATGAGAGATAGAGGGATTGAGGGAGAGAGAGATCGAGGGAGATAGAGAGACTAAGGGATGGAGGGATGATAAATTAAGGTTTTTGAATTTGTAACCTGATTTGTTAATGTGAAGATAAATGTGTAATTTTTATAATTTCGATAAAGTTATTTTGGAAATAAAAATATAAGTTGATATTAGGAATCTGATATCATAGTTGTATATAACGAATGGTGATTCTTTATTTTTTTGAATTGAGATTTCATGTGTAATGATAATTAAAGGGTAAAAGTATAAGTAAACAAATATAATAAGGGATCTCCAAGGAATAAAAGAAGAATGAAATTGCTATTTCTTCCAACTAAAAACATTGTAAGTATTTTACACAAGTAGTAAGATAGTTACAATAGTTTAGTAGTCATGATAGTATTTTATCCATTTTAGTTATAAATACAATTCAAAATAAAAGAACATAACAAAAATATTGTAATAGATCTAATATAAAAGGCAAATAAAAAAATCAGAAAAGGTACAAGTATGACTATCCAAAAATTAGCATGTACCTCTTTCTATTTTGAAAGTGGCTTAAGAGAACGGTAATCTCAAAATTTGCCATTACTTAGCCATCAACTTCATCGTAGCAACTATCCAACCATTTCCGTACACTTCGTTACCCTTTTCAATATTAATTTTATCTTAGCAAGATCCGATAGCAGTGACAAACCAACTGGTGAAACAAAACAGAGGACAGGAAGTTCTCACAAAGGGAAGACAGCCCCCTCAATCTAAGGTCATCACGATAAAGAATTCACAGTAATTCATGTAAAAGTAAACAATACAAAGGAGAGAGGAGTCATAAGCTAAGTAAAGCCACTTTAATCCCGACTCCAAGGAGTTACCCTAGTAAACAAGGTGGTTAAGGAGCAAGACTAACATCACAAATTACATGGCTTCACTTAACCAATTCAAATGACTTGTTTGATGTACTCTTGTGGATGGTCCAATTACAACCACATGCCTCACCGTGGTAAAGGAAAACGAAATACAAATCTGAGGCATTACCATAAGAAAACACCTTCCTTTTTCACTGCATAATGGCACATACAAAAGAAGCGGTCTAATTTTGCCTCCACAGGTTCCACTATTCCAGTTCACTCTACATTACTTTGAATATTGTACTAAATTATGCAAGAGCAATTATTTACAACTATTGATACAATTAAAGAACCAGAGAACTGCAAATATATGACCCAAAAAAAATCTACTTTACACAGGTGCAAACTTAACAGAATGATCATACATCACAAAGTACCATAGGATTAACTTAGAAAAGGTGACATATTCTGTTCGTCAGAAGATGAAGGCTGCAAGGCACGGATTCTTATTTCGTATTTTCTTGGTCCAGAAGCTTCTATTGATGAGGCCAGATCTTGTCCATCTGATAGGAGAAGTTTTGATGAATTGCTCTTGAGGTAAGCAACTCCAATATTGTTGCCACACTTGCGACACAAAAGTCTAGTTCTTCTGCGGAAAAAAGCCCAGGGACGTTTGGCAGAAAAGTAGGGTATGCATTGCAGTTCATCAACAAGAGTGAATCGACTTTCATCAACACTACAGAATGATAGGATCCCTCGCTTTATAGACTTGCTATATTTAGACCCAATGGATGAAGTGTTTCTGTTTGAGGAATGTAAGTTTAGCTCATAACCACAAGAACCACAGCTGCAAAATACAGTAGAATTAGTAACAAGATGGGGTAGTGAAGACCAGTCGTCTCACTATATGCAGCCAGAATCTAATAACTAATCATTAAAACACCAAAAGGAATATTGCATATTACATTCAACTTGTACTTCTTTAATCATGCAGTAATCAGATCAGCTAGTTTTCCCTAGGATAAGCTGATAGCTCCTAGCTCCATGCATCATTTCAGAATGAAAATACTAAAATGTCACTATTACAATAAGTAATACTCTTTAAGAAATTTAGTTTTGAAAGCATTGAGAATCATGGCTCTGATAATATCTTGAATCTGAAGAATCTATAGACTTACCTAATACATCCCCCTCCAATATAATGGGAATTTAAATGAAAAAATGTCCTTTCATTTAGCTTTGCCTCCTAAGATATATATAGTTTGTAGCCACACTAACGTGTTTAAAATCTAATTGCAAAGTACTCCATGAAGCAACATAGAAAAGATGGACAATCTACAATGGAATCCCTAGGGTCATACATCCAAATCATACTCAATACATATAAACAGAAGACTGACTAGCAGGAGAAATGATATATAGAAGTTCAATTTCATTGAAATGCATAGAGGGGAACCCTTCTAATCACTAAATTACTAACTGATGGAACATAATAATGCAACTTCTTTTACTCTGAAACGTCACTCAACCACTGCCTTTATGGAAACTCTAGGCCTAAGCAAAAAGCTCATATGAAGAATAAAAGTCAGAATATTTGATGTCTGCCCGACTAAATGACAAATTAATTATGAAAAATATATTTATCACACAGCAGGAAGTGCAGAGCTTTAGGAAATGAAAATGTGGGCAGTTGCCCAACTGACCTTCTGAAACTTGGGAGTTCATCTAAAAAGTTCCTCAATTTTTTTACAAGTATGCATATTGATTTTTAAATATTGCAGTTTTGCCCCTCCTATTTTTCTCCAAGAATTAGAGCTTGCTGCTTGCTCTCCCTCAAGAAAAATTATGGTCTATTAACAGCAATTAATTTTCCATAGATGCTAACAAAATACCGCTTAACATTGGGAAATTGACCATTATCTTGAGTAAGCTAGTCTCAAAAGGTTGTTTCTGAAGATTCACACGGTCCAACCCGCATGGTAACAAAGCTTTCAAGACAATCTCAATCTATGCGATTCATTGACAAAGATGCCTTCTGCTTAACCAAGAAGTTAGAGATTGTTATCAAACATTGGCACTCAAGTCTGTTTTAGAATCTTCTCCAATATCATTCGGATGCAACTAGCTTCTTAGGCCTAGTGAGAGACCTTTACCTATGCAACAACCAATAAATCCCAGTGAAGTCCACAAGCATTCATTTGGTAGATGCTAGTCATTGTGTTCGTGTTACATAGTTTACAAATTTGAAGGAACTGCACCTCAGTGATCAAGTATACTTATATTTTCGCTTGTAAGTTGACATATTGATTCCACCTATCGTGCTATCTAATCGTAAAAGCAAAACCTGAAGTTTTGATTTCTTCTTAAACTCTGATATTAGAGGAAAATCGAACAATCCAACTCAAGATAGATTGTTCAAAGTTTATGCATAGAATCAGCCTCCTAATTCCAATAAATCCAATCGCTAACAGCACCTTACCCATAGTACTAATAATCAATAGTGTTTTTGAATCAAACTAGAAGCACCAATAAGAATAATCCAATAAAAATTCTATACGAAAACAGATGAAAATACTTCAACCTATACAATCTAAAACCTAAAACCCATGACTAAAAAGAACAATTCCAGGAATCATAGACTAATCTTCTCAATCATACATGCCTCTAATTATTTAATTTCAATAAAATTAATTATCTCTAGCACTCCCAAACTAAAAGACAAACTTAACCCAAGAAAAAGAATACCCAAATTCAACACGAAATATAGCCAAATCGATCAAAACTAAGAGATGAATGAACAATCAAAACAAAAACTTGAATGAACAATCTACCTGTAACTAACAGCTTTAACCGACGTAGACGGTGGGAACTGACTTATCGTATCACTTTCAAGGCCTTTGTTCGCAAGAGCAGAGTTTTCCATCCTCGATCACGAACTCGCTGATGCCAATAACGGGATATGTGACAGTTACGGTTGACGAAGACAGTGAAAAGCCGACAGTTTCCACCCAAGAGAGCAAAAGAAAGTATCGAGTTAGGGTGTCTTAGATAGTATGGTAGTTAATATTCGATGTGTCGTGGGGAGGGGCGGAGGATTGAGGAGAAAGAACGTGTAGCGCTAGATTCGGGTAACACCAACGGCCCTGTATTGGTCTCACTCTCTGTCGACCATAAACGAGTTTCCGTGTCAGAAATCGGAAGGGCCTTGAAGATAAAAAGACAACTATACCCATAAAACTTTGAGAGTACATGCCGTAATACGAATACCTGTGGAAAAAAGAATAAGTAACTGAATGTTTTCGAATACATAGGCATCCATATAAATAGAAAAGGAAGTTATATTTTAAAATTTGACAACTAAGATAGTGGAGTAAATTGTTATGATTATTAGCATCATATTATAAATAAAGTTAAATATTATTAAAATAGTATAAGAGGCCAACTAAGTATCTTACTCTGAAATATAATAAATGGGAAACTTTCCATTTTTTCATTCAGTTGTTTTCTATAAATGGATATCTATGGGCAAAGTCTGTGTATAAAGATCAAATATAACATATATTAAAAATGGAAACTCAAACTACCATAAGAATTTCTAGGGAAAAAAAAAATACCATAAGAATTGGAATTTATTGAAATTTAGTCTCCATGCCTAAAGTGTAAAATGTGATATATAGGAAGTCAAAATTTTCAAAATTGTAAAAATGTACTAGTTTACTTAAATTAATAATCGACTATATGTGATACAAAAGATATTTTTAACTTTGAAGAACAATTGAATGAATATTTTTGTCCACGTTACTTTTCTATTGAATCTAAGCTACAAATATTATCTATATAACAACTTGTACCTTTTGATTGCATGCCAACTACTGTAGAATCTTCCTCTCACTTATCTCTTCTCAATGCACAAAAAAACCTACACTTCCTTTCATATAAGGCCTCATAAAGTGCCATCCAAATAGTTGCCCGACAACTGTTATTAAAAATCTATTAAAGACAAGTGCTCATCCCATTTCCTTGAAGGTTTAAATCATAAGCTTATCACATATCTTCTTGCCTCCTTTGAGGTTCTCCTTGAGGTTGGTTTTACAAGTGCTTTATGATCAGAGTGACCTGCAAAGCAAAGTACAGTAAAGAAAGCCAAAGTTGTCTCCAACGAAGAGACTAATGCTTAAGCTAGTAGAGAGTACAAGGTAGGAGTGCAAGTAAGAGGGTCATAATAGCTATCTTAAGACTTAGAAGAAGAGTCCAAAAAAGTTCCTTACAAAATGGACTTGGAAAGATATTTATAGGTAACGTTACTTGCTAAGATCATGAGATGTGGACAAAGATCTTAGCCTCTCTAAAGATTAAAGCTTCATGTTGTTATGCCTTACTTCTAGCCACATCATGATGTCAAGTAGTTGCTTAGGGTCTCTATATGTGGCTCACCACAAAAACAAATTACACTTTTAGAATATGTATGGCTTCCTTTAACTATCCATCTATTTATAGATAAAAGTAAGATTGAATTATAGTCTTATCTCAAAGGCATTGTCCAAGCTCTTATAGAACCTACCAACAAAACTCATATACCTGTACACAATAGTTACAAGTATCCTTATGCAACATCACTATCTCGCTAATTTGCAACCATGTTAATTTTCTCTAAGGAGTAGCTAGTAATTTAGTTAATCCAATGATTTGTAATAGTCTTTTAAAGAGGAGGTATAGTAACAAAATCCATGATGGTGTACTCTTACTTCCTCTTTAGCATAGGAAAAGACCATAATTCATTGGCTAGTATCTAGTGTTTAGTCCTAATATATTGGCACATAAGACACCTTATTACATATTGTACTATCCCTCTCTTAATGTTATTCCATGAAAATGCGCCTTCAAATTCTTATACAATTCGTACCTCCATAATGTATTAAATATTTAGGGAAATTATATTGACCACCTCTGTAAACTGTATAAGTGCCACAAACACCTCACTTTTTTAAAATACTATACTTACTCCCCTACTTTTGCTTATTAGGTTGTTAATAAGGCATAAATGATGATGTGCCATTGTCATGTCATTGCCTTATCAGTATTATTAAATATAAAATGATTAATAATTTTATTTAAATATTATATATATTAAATAACTAAAATTATAAAAATTAAAATAAATTTAGAAAAATATAAGAAAAAGAAAAAATATATTGAAATTTTTCTTTAAAAAATAGATCCACCTTGAATAATGTAAAATATTTAAACAACATTAAGAATAAACTAAATAAAAATTTAGAAAATTTCAAGAAAAATAAAAATGATGTAAAGAAAAGTTCCAACCATTTATTTAATTATTATATATATATTTTATAACATTCAATCAAATTTTACCCTACATATAATTAGTCATTAGATTATTGATCACAATACTACTTTAATCATGTATGATTTTGTTTATAAGTTGCATAAAGAAGTTTACAATTTTATCTCAATTAGTTTATATGGAGATCCATAACTAGTAGCAAAAGTTAGTTTGCTACTACGAAATATTGGATTCTTGTCCGTCTCATTATGGATGACTAATTTTGAGTCATTTGCCGTAGGAATTCACATTTAAAATTTCACAACCAAGCTTTGTTAGTTTATCAATCTATATTCGTCTCATTACGTATGAATTATTATTGTTGGCAGGGCTCTTTAGAGATGGGGCTCCTTAAGCCCATCAAAATTCGACTTGTCACTTAAAGCTCGCCGCCTTAGGCTCAAGCCTTAAGCCTAGATTGATTGAGCTCAAAAAACTCTTTAATGACTAGAATACATAAGATAAGGATAAAACACCAAGTCAACAACCATATCTAGTATAAGTAGCACATATTGGACACCACAAATTCACTCTCCCATACTTGTGGGAGAGGATTTTTCCCATTAATTGTCCTCTAACTGTTGACGTTGCTCCATTATAAATACCCGATCATTACCTAACGGTAAAACTCTCTACACTTTGTGTACTAAAACTTACCTATTACTCCAAAGCATCATTTACTCTCCAAAATACACTACTGACGTAAGCATTAAAGTGGTCACGCCGAACAATATACCAACATCCCCTCACAGTGTTTTATTTTGCAGGCTTACCACACACAAAGCTTAACTATTACCTACAAATACCCCAAGGCAACATTTGGCACTATCTATGGAAAGCGAAAATTCCTACATGAAAAACCCCAAATACACTAAACACATTCCCTATGAGCAACTATTGGACATCATATCTCACTATGACAAACAGGAAAACCACTAATTAGTGAATAACCAACCTGCAGACAATTAGCCCCTCCTAAGGGCAACATTAGAGGAGCACTTAGAGCACACAAAACACTTAGTTGAGAAGTTAGCTACTCAAAATAAGTTACTCCGTGCTTGCCTCGAAGAAGCCGAGAGGCATAGCGTATAAACCCACCCCACCTCCCTGAAGCTTTAGATGCCTACACTGGGCAGAATAACCACCGGCAACAATAGCAGAATGGCAAGGATACCTATACTAGTACAACAGACGAAGGCGTTTACAAAAGGAACAAACGTGTACCTTCAGCCCATTTGTTCATCACAACTTTCTTCATGTTGGGAAAGAGCTTAGAGATTGGATACCAGAACTATCTCTCCATAGCCTCCACATCATTTATCTCCTAGCCATGCCTAAGGGCCATGAAGGCTTGAATCTTCTGCACAGCCTCTGCATCATTGGGGCTAAGTCCTTTCAGGACCAACTTGGTCTGCCGCATCTAGAAGTCTGCCTCCTCGAGTAGCTCAACCATCATGTATTCATCCTGCTAGCTATATACCGAATCTGTGAGGCTACAAAATAGCTTCTTTCTAGGATGAGGCGAAAGGTATGGCCACCTCCTCCCATGTTTTCCACATATAAAAATGGTTGAGCAACTCAAGAGTGGCCCTTATCACCAGGTACTCGCAAAGCGCCTAGAAAGCCTTTAACACCCTCTACCTATTGGGAGAGACCTGTGCTAGACTGTATTAGTGAAAGTTGAAGAGCTTTTTCTCGAAGCGACTTGGAGGGAGGCTTTGCCTAAACTCTAGGCACTTCTCAAACACTATAAAGCACCTCCCCGATAGTAGGGCTACCCATTCGTACTTACTTGATAACCATATATGCCACCTATGGATCGCTTCAATAACGAAGTTACCCAAGATCTAACTAGGGGCAAAAGGTTTGCTCTTACTCACCTGGCCGCTAAGCCCCTCGCTTGTCCCAAGCTCATCGAACAAATCCTTAGGAGGAAGCAAGGGAATGTATGTATATACATCTCTTAGGATGGTGTTGATAAGCTTGGCCCTATCCAGTGCATCCAGTGCCTCTATTGCCATCTTATTGGGCTCGTTAAGTTGTACCAACGACAAGACTTCATCCTCTCTTGCTGGGCTGGGGGGGAGGATTGCTCCTTGTTGATTCGGAGTCAGAAATGTCATATCATAATAAGTTAGAACCTGCCTCACATGTGTTAGTTGACATAATTGCAAAAGGTGATAAAGGAGAATGAAGTTTGAAAAGCTTTCGAAGAAAGTTTGATGCAAAAGAGTGGAATTCACTGTAATAGAATAGAGAGTTTGTAGAAAAGTGATCCATCATCGTGATTATACTATTTAAAGGCCAAGCGTCTAAGAAACTGTACAAGTGGTTATCGGGATTTGTATAAGCACAAATCTCGTAGAATGCTACACAATAGATACGTAGAGTGAGTTTTGATCGGATAGCCACCTTTAAAAGGCAAAACACTTGTAACTGCACATTAGTCTGCTATGACAGGATACCTATCATGTTACATTAAATGCATAGAAAATGAGCAAACTAGGGTCAAAATTTGAAAAGGTTTCTTCCACAAGAAGTTTCCTCAAGGTCCCTCCAACTTCTACCTGGTCGGCATGATAAAGGCATAGTACAATCGTGCATGCTCAATTTATGACTAATGCTATTCAACTAGACCTGCTCAAAGTCTCAAATCGCTTACCCAATGGGATGCGAAGGTATCTTGCTCTGACACCCTAACCAAGGCTCTGTCTTGTTCGGGTCATCAAAACTTCGCTTCAGAATAATTGTTGACACCTCGGCTCTTCCTACTTCGAATATCTTTGGCTTGAGTATTCATTACCTCTAACATTGCCATCTCAGCTTGCTACCATCTTGGACCTACACCTTCGCCACCACACGCTTGAGTAACCCATATATCCCTTCTCTTTGCCTTTGCCTCAATAACGAGACCGTGGTGTAAGGGGGGCAGGGGTTTGCGTGCAAGGGAAGGAAGGAAGTGTTGATAAGGCTCTTTAAATATATAGGTGCCTTAAGTTTATCCAAATCTAATGCGCCTTGCCACTTAGGATTCATCGCCCTGGGCTCCAGCCTTAAGTTCGGATTGATTGAACACAACAAGCACTTTAACGGTTAGAATACACAAAATAAAGATAAGATACCGAGTTAACAACTACCTTCGATATAAGTGAGACATGTCGGACACCATGAGCCCACTATCCCATACTCGCGGGAGAAGATCTCTCTCACTAACTATCTTCCAACTGCCAGTGCCATTTTGCCATAAATACTTAGTCACTACCTAACGATAAAGCTCTTTACACTTTATACACTAAAACTTGCCTATTACTCTCAAGCATCATTTATTTTCCAGAATACATTGTCAACTTAAATATTGGAGTGACCACACCAAACAATACCCCAGCGTCCCCTCATAGTGTTTTATTTTCCAAGCTTACCACACGCAAAGCCCAATTACTACCACCAAATACCCTATGACGACAATTATGTATTTTCAATGTTATTCAAATATTTTACATTATTCAAAGCAAATCTATTTTTTAAAGAAAAATTTCAGTATTTTTTATTTTTCTTTTTTTTTAATTTCTTTTAATTTTTTATAATTTTAGTTATTTAATATATATATATAATATTTAAATAAAATTATTAATTATTTAATATTTAATAATGCTTATAAGAAAATGAAGTGATGATGACACATCATTTATGCCATATCAGCAATCTAATAATTAAAAACAGGAGAGTAAGTGTAATAATTCGAAAAAGTGATGTATCCATATCTTTTACAAAGTCTAGAGGAGTAGTCAATATAATTTAACCTAAATATTTTGACTAGTGAACTTCTTCAAATTTTCCTTCTTCAGCTTAAAACTTTCTAGTACACATGATTGGTCACCATATCTCACTACCCTTCCTAGATTCAAGCAAAACTCATTGCCATTACGTTTCTCTGTCCGCTATTAGTATGCAGATTTGTTGCATCACCTCGTCATGTTGCCTTAATTTGACCTAATTCATTAACCTCGCTAGCTTGGCTCCAACTATCACGCCCCATATTAACATGTTTTATGTACTTGATCGATTATTTGCATTGCATAATTGACATTATTGCATCTTGCATTGTTGAAAATTAGGGAAATTAGAGTCTATTCAAATTAGAGTTTTTTAAAAAAAAAAAAAAATAGTATATTTCCAAATAAGGGTTTCCCAAATTACAGTTTTTAGATTTTCTTGAAAAATTAGGTTTTATTCTTTTAAACAGCGAAATTAGGTTATGTTTTGACACTTAAGTTAAAAAAAATTAAATAATCACTAATAGATGTTTATTCAAATTTAGGTCATTTTAGTGTTTTTCATAACATGGCATCCAAATTTAGGACCTTGTTAGGAATTTAAAAATAAATAAATAAATAAATTAGAACTTTAACTTCAAGATGCTTTCATGAAATAAAACACTTTTAAAATAAAATAACCATGGCATTATGATTTCGGTTAACGGATAGGAAGGTAATAGTGAGAGACATTAAAAAATAAAAATGTAAATACCAAGTATTTTATTATAGCATTACAACACAATATAAGAAACTAGATTGAAGATTACGAAGAGCTAAAACAATGGATTAACAATCATTTCACATAACTTTTCGTGTCAAGGAAAAAAAAAAAGCCAATCTAAAGTCTCTCCTTATTAATTACTTACAGGGAGAACTACCTCAAGAGCAAAAGAGCTTCCTGAGAAGCCAATTCAAAAAGTTGAAAATTTCACAACTCTTAAGTCAACTAGAGCCCTCTGGTTTCCATAATTAGTTTTACCAAAAGTTTTGAGATGGAAGAAATCATTGGAAGACTTAACCCAAAATTTTTACCAATGAAAAGATTCCCTCTTATCTTAACCAAACCCTCTCAATCTTATGGCAAACAAATTTCTAAATCTCGATCATTGGCCTTTGTAATACGCTATATTAGTTGATGACAGAAATTATCGATAATCATATGAAGACCTTTTTTTTCAAATAGCTAAATCCATTTGACTCGAGCAAACTATACTCCCTAGAGAAAGCTACTAATTATATTTTTTCTAATTAATGAGCTTCTACACAATTTTACTCAAAAGAAGGGGAAAACATAAATGATGATAAAAATCGATCTAGAAAAAAATTTATAGAAAATTTTACTTATCAATTTATATAACGTATTAGTATTATCGTAATCTTTCTCATCTCCAAATCTTTAAGGTATTCAATAGGGTCTCACCTTATATCTTTATTCTAACAATAAATATCCTAAATAGAATGATAAGCTACAATGTAAAACAACCCTTACGGCATCCTATTAAAATTAGAGGATAAACCCTTCAAAATATTCCCACCTTATGTTAGTAGATGACATTGAGACAAATACAATTTTTGCCTTATCAATAATATACCCTCAATGAATTCAAAGAATGAGGAGGACAAACAATTTATATGGGAAACCAACAATATATTTCAAAGAATAAAGAAGAAGTATGAAGGCAACCTCAGCTCAATTCGAATTTCTATTTGGAAAGAAAAAAAAAAATTCAAAAGAAACCATTAGGATGGAAGGGAGAACGCCTAACATGGTATGGAGATCTATTATGATTAAATTAACACCAGAAGCCATCTCCACGTGCACTGTACAAAGTATAGATTTATGATAAAAGATTGTAGATAAAATAGATAAAAACTTCTTGTGGAATGGCGTAACCGCACATAGAAAACTTGGATTTCTTATGCAAAGATCACGGCGTCCGAGAAAAATGGAGGGCTTGGCTTGGACTGCTCTCCTTAGGAAAAATAAAGCATTTAATGTATAGATAGCCTAGGAGCTAAAGGGAAATAAACTTTTATGGGCAAAATTAACGAATGCAAAGTACAAGAGAAAGATAAGAGGAAGAGAACTACTTAAAA
Source organism: Lumnitzera littorea (assembly GCA_024138015.1). Lineage (NCBI taxonomy): Eukaryota > Viridiplantae > Streptophyta > Magnoliopsida > Myrtales > Combretaceae > Lumnitzera > Lumnitzera littorea. The sequence goes on from JAMXBB010000001.1 coordinate 145,502,510, forward strand.
CTATACGAACTTCACGGTAGTGGAAGACACTAATGGAAGCACAAACTTGGATCAATGTAAATGGCTATATGATATTAGGAAATGGTCGAATTATAAGTTTTTGGTGCAATAAAAAAAAATCTTAACAAGAGACTAGATGGAAACTTATTCCATATATAGGACACTGAAAATGTCGTTTTAAAAGACATCTTTATCTTTTTTATTTTTTAAAAAAGACAACTTCTTCTTATTTTAATATAGATATAGAAGGCACCTTCTATTAAAAAAATAAATATAAGGAAAGTGCTATTCAGGAACACGCCTTCCTCATATTTATAAAAGTGAGAGAGCCCTTCTAGATAACACCTTCACTAGAACTAAAATAAAACCCTCTTTTTCACAAACATAACCTATTCGAAAAAATATATATATATCTCCTTTCTTTTGCTCTCAAACATACAACCTTCTTTTCACCAATCTAACATCTTACAACAATTTTTTTGCTAAATCCTTGACAAAAATCAAAGGTAAATGCTTTTATTAGTCTCATTCCATCATATTCCACAGGAATTTTCACAAATTTGATCAAATTTTAGAAAACCTTACCTAGTTATGCAATTGTTTGCATTGGTGTGTTTTACCCATATAAATGTGGAGTTTGTATTTGCATGTTACTATAACAATGTGTAGTTACACGATTTCTAAATAAAATGTATATTGGCACATGCTATAGTCATAAAAGAATTTTCACTTTAGTGTTGTACTTTGCACTTTAAGTGTTTAATGAAGAACTTGTTTGGTTAAGATGATGGGTAATGGCATATAGTCAAAATATAAGGTGCACAATGCATGATGTGGTAACCGACATGTTGTAATGTAGATTGGTTGAAAATGGTGGGTATGGTTAAATTCATGATATTTACCTACGGAAATATTGTAAGGGAAAATTTGAGGCCAAAGTATAATTGAGACCTAGTCAAGATGTTGAAAGTGAAAACAAATGCAAACTTATCAGAACTATTGTAATGAGTTTGCCAAAACATTAGGATTGATCTAATTACTAGGGGTTGAGATTTTATATAGACATTAGAACACTTATTCAGAAGTTGTTTCATATTCTTTAGTTGCCATCAAAGACAATGACGATGTGGAGAACTTATTTAAGATGGTAGAAGCATTTAGGTATCATAAGCAAGCACCCTAACTAGTTATTTTCTTTCTACCTCCCATATTTACATGGATTAGAAGTTTCTCATGTCTAGTTGTTGTTTCCTTTACAAGATATGGAGGTATTACATGTACAATATCATGAACAGGAACTTAGACACAATCAGCAAGTTAACGATATCCTTTTAGACACTTAATCACAACACTTGTTAAGAGATGGAGGCGAGGGACACACACTTTCCACATGACTCACAGAGAGCTCACCATCACAATTTGGGATGTAAAGGTGCAATTCGATCTCCAAGTAGATGGCTTATTGATGATTGGGAGCACTTTTAAAGAGTGGCCTCACATCTATATCGAATATCTTGGAGTCATTCTTAAGGGTAGTGATGGTAGAAGGACATGTCAAGCTAGCCTAGTTAGCTAGTCATTTCTGATTCCTACCTATTGGGGCAAATGAGAAGCAGGTTAGGCGACACATAAGGGCATATATCCTACTAATGTTAGGAGGGTTTGTGTTTACCAATAAAGTTGACAACCTTATGCATATGTTTCTTCCTCTATTAGAGAACTTCAGTTGAGCCAGACAGTATACTTAGGGTCATGTCTAGCTTGACTATATAGGTAGCTATGTTGCGAATCGATGGATACAGCTTGTGAGATAATAGTGCAACGATTTTTCTTCTTGTGTGCACTTAGGATAGATTCCTATACATTGCCCCACTCAGTAGACATGAGATGGTCGTCAATTGTGAAAGGCCTTTAATGGTTAAGTGCAGCATGGAGCGAGATACTAGGCAACAGTGAAACCATGTAGTTGAGGCATATCAAGATGTATTAGATAGGTAAACTCCAGCGCAAGTACATATTGTAAACACTTTTATGAACTTCTTTTCAATACTTTGTATAGACATTAACCATGACAACATGATTTTGTAAGTCATATGGCAATCGTACCTAAATGATATATTGGACATCTTACCCTAATTCTACCGACATGGGCGATAAATTTAGATAGCCTGAGTGCTATTCATCTACTTCCATATAGTAGTGACACTTCCCAAAGCATGTGGTTTAATGGTTTGGTAGTTTGTAGAGAGTTCCACCATGATGTGACATGGAGGAGGCCTTGCACCGTATAAACCTACTAGCTCAAATAAACATTGATTAGGTTACACAACATTTACTGCACATCACCACTTGGAATGACCGTTATGCTCGAGTGATTTAGGTTGATTGAACTAAAGAAGTGGAACATGGGTACTGGTAGTGGTATAAGAGCATTATTCACTGGCATCTCAAGCAAACTAGAGCTTTGCTAAGGTAATTGGTAAGTATGTTTTTGACATCTACTATTTTATTAACTTACCTTACATTGGCTTTTGTTAATCCCCTTCTTCTTGCAAGCTAAAGGGTTCCAGTAGATAAGAATCTCTCTTAATGGGGCCTAACCACCAAACAGCTCGATTTCGTGCTAATTACGGTATATAGTTACCACACGACCATCTTCCAATTACTCTATACCCTCCACATCTAATTAAGGAGCCCATATAGGCTTAGGATAACTCCAACCATGTGAATTACGACCTTCTAAATCTCCTTAGGTAGGGTAGATGCATCAGGATGGGGGGCTTAGACTACTGCAGAGACGAAGCTAACCTAATGAAACATTGCAAGTCCATTTTATGCCCCAATATCATTTGAGTATCCAAATATAGGCAGCATTTCAAGCCTTCATATTGGCTCATTTGAGACTCTGCTCATGGAGATGTCACATGATTCTCCATTTTCACCGTCAACTCTATACAAGAGAGGGAGAAAGTTTGTCAGTTCCTAAAGTGAAAGTTCTTCCCAAATACCTACAGTTGATCCTCTACAATTCTCTGAGCCACCCTAGGAGGAAATATGGATGTACGAGTCACTACTTCCAACCATTCTTGAGGAAAGAAGGTTTAGGGAGAGTTTGGCATCAAAGTATCACGAGTGTTCACTAGGATTAGGAGAATAAGGGATTAGATGCATTTATGTCTCTTGTATGAATAATTAGGCCGACTATATTTATTGATGTAAATTTTAATATAAGTTTAACTTAACGATATTTCACTACGCGTTTTGATTCTCTTATACTTCATTGTTTAGTTCAAACTAATGATAACCAAGCTTAGGGTTAGGAATATGAGCTGTGAATGCTTTGCTTGAATTTGTGATACGAGGTGAATTTTGGAATTCGCGATGGGAGTTGAAGATAATGTTTTGGTTTTTTCATTAGATTCCTATTTATTTCAATTTTTTATTGTAATGTTACATTGTATTATATTTTATTGAGCTACTGAACTTAGTGATTTTGGTTTTGCATCTAAAATGAAGGCACCTTGTGCCTTCTCTCTATCTTATACAAAGAAGTAGGTATTTTTCAAAAAAACGCTTTCTCTAAAGAAAAGAATAGCCTTTTTCTTTAAAAATTAAAAAAAAAAAATGTTAGGCACTGCTTCATACATAAAATATGTGTTCTCTCAATTTCTTTATAGGAATTTTTTTTGGAGGAACGCACCATATGCAAAATTTCATCAAAGGACTTGCATAAAAGGGATGATACCTTAATATTTGAGGGTGTCTAAATAAATGAAAGTGATTAACATGAGATAATAATAATAAGATTTCCAATATCCCAGGATGATATTTCCTCACGTGGGCCAATGTTGGCTAATTCCTTGCAGAGAAGATACACAATTTTGTTTCCAAGATAGTAGAACAACATTATGGATTCAGGATATTTACGATAGTCTAGCGCCTAGAAGAACACAGTATGAAATCCAACGGACATGGTTATGGAACTTCCAATATTACAAGCCCCGCTTAGAAACAGCACTTTGAATTTTAGCACAATAAATTCTTTTCTTCCCTTTTACTTTCCTTCACTTTTTCCCCCTTTCTTTTTTTTTTTTTTTTCAATTTATTCTATGTATTTATTCAAGTAGTGTGTAAATTGAAGGATCATTGTAAATTAGTCTTTGCACTTGCTAAGTTTTTAGACATTTCACGGTTTCATCTGCTTAGTGTTCATGAAATATTAAATTGCAAAAGGTAAATAAATAAATAAAAAATTAAATAACTCTTTAATGGGACTCTAGCATAGTTATAAACAAGGGCAGCGATTATAGGGTAAATATGATATCACGCTATATACATTATCTTATCAGTACATTATTGGAAAAAGAGTATTTTATGAACTTATAAAATTTTTTATCATATTCTTATGTTACAAAGTTTTTGGGTTAGGCTTATTAAAATATCCTGTGAAGCTCAAAGTGCATTTATAAGAAATGTTATGTGAAAAACAGTGATTATAAACTTTTATGAAATTAAAACAAAACCGTAATAAAATTAAGTATGTTGCTATTAAGTACCAAAACCAGCTAATCAAACAACTAGCTTTGCAAAACTGAAATTGATTCGACAATTAATAATTCGAGTGGAAAACAAAACAATATGTTTATGAAACTTACACGGAACAAAATTTAGTATGAACTTACTTGAAAATAAGTTAATCTTATGATATTTGAAATGGTAGAAAAGAAAATATGAAACTCTAATAAACAGCAAGGAATATAGAAAAAAGAGTCGAGATTATCTTAAAGGTGAGAGAAATCCAACAATGGTAAAAATAAAATGTGCGGCAACAAAGGAAAGGTGAGTTAAGAAAATATGGTTAATAATAGTATTTTGAAAAGAAAATGAGAGGTGCTAAAGGATTGAAGTAATAGTTTTAAGGTTTTTACTTTTTGCAATAAACAAGTAAGCTTAGATCATGGGCTTGTGACTTGTGTCAAGTTAAAAATATATTTATTATTGTTTTCATTATCATTAATTAAAATTTTTTATAGGAAGGCTACAATGCATCATAAAAATCATACCCAATATGCCTTAAGAATATATGTTTCAAAGTGAGTACAAAATATGATATATTTTTTGTGCTAAACTATGCAAGTAAATTTATGTAAATTAGAATTGGAATATGGGTTCGTATGGTTCATCCTTTTCTAAAATTTAATAAGAATAAGATATTAAAAAAAAATAGTAATATCATTACATATTGTACAACTTGAGATAAAAAAAAAAAAAAAGAAAAGAAAAGAGTATCAATTACAAAAATAAGGTCAAAAAGGGTTTTGGTATTGTAATATGTTTGGGAAAGTAAGGGCACAATGGTCATAAAGAGATTTTGAACCCCATTAACCTATCCCTCTTTCTCTTTTTTTTTTCCTAAGATATCACTCTCCCTGACCCCTTCCATTACGTTTCTTTCTTCCTCAAGTAGAAAACTTCTAGGAAAGTATCTAGGATTTAGATTGGGGGAATTTTGTGCTCTTTAAGTAAAGCAAACATGAGATTTTGCCAGGAAACTTAGAATAAGGTGAGTCTTGGTAAGTTTCTTTATCAAAATTTGTAATTCTTCGTTCTATTTGATGAGGGTGTAAAACGTAGAGGGTTTCTATTATTGAAGTTTTTGAAAGGTTATATTCGTGTTTGGAAGGGTAATTTTCTCTAGACTGTAAGTAAGTACCTTTATCTTTATAATTCTTTGAGTTTTCTTTAAGATTTGGTGTCGTTATGTTAGCTGCAAATTGTAATTTATTTTGGGAACTCTTGAAATTGTAGAAGAGAAAAGACGTTAGTTGTGGTTATAGAAAGGTTTTGATGAAGTCATGGTTGTTGTTACAAGTCAAGTTTAAAATTTTGGTGGATGTGTATTTGGAAATTTTAGTCAAGTTGAATGAACGTCAAACCTCGTTTTTTCCTCCCGGTTTTTAAATTGATTCTTCTTTAAATCAACCAATATTAAACCATACCTGTTTAATACTGACCCTCAACTAAGATTTAAAAAAACCAATTTATATGTTAAAAATGTTTTGTAGTCTCCATCTGACTAGAGTCGGAAAAAATAGTTAAATTATAATCAATTGGATAGATTGGTTATAACTTAGTTACTGGTCTAACGATAAAACAAATTTTATAAAACAATTTTTTAGAACCAAAGATCTAAATTTAGGGGCTAATTTTTTTTAAACCTAAATTGTTACCACTTTTTAAATTTAATTTTGCTTTTCAATAATGCCATTTTTCAATTTATAAACGACTAATCACATCACATGCAAATAATTTAATTAATTTACATAAATATTTACAAAGATAGAAATAAATAAAACTTTCCATATTTTAAGTTGCCTCGTACGTACAAGTATACGTACAAGTGCCACGTACTCGTTATTTGGGATCAGACTTTCATAGTTTGTTCATTTGAAAACTTTAGCAGGTTAATCGATTTTAGTTTTGAAAAAAGATCGGGTTTACATTTTTACCTGTTTCAAGTTTATTAAGGAAATTGTTCTAAAAGGTCATAATCAGAGTTTATTTCTTAAAACTCTAAATATGATCCTAATTTTGAAAAAATTCCACTTATTTTATCTATTAAAAGAAACTAATTTTTTCTAAGCGATAAACATTTATTTATTTACTTGTTATTTATTTATTTTATTTTATCTATTTCTAAAATAAAAATGGACTACTTTTTTCTTCTCCTTTTCTTTCTTTTTTTTTTTTTTATACATTACACTTACATAGAAGACAATAAAAAATAATAACAAAAAATAAATAAGTAAACAAATAAATAAAAAATAATTGTGCAAATTGGGTCAACTCGGTTTGGCTCGGGGTTAGCCTGGTCGACTTGGGTCAGCTCAAGTTGGCTTTAGTCGACTTCAGTTGACTCCAGTCAGCTCCAATAGGCTTGGATCGGCTCGGAAAATCATATTGGAGTATTGAATCTAGGGTTTTCAGTTGTGAGAAATCTGATGATGGTGGTAGTTTTTGCCAAAAACAGCTATGGAAGGTGCTATCCTAGAGAGAGAAAAGAACGATGTTAAAAAGAGAAAATGTAGTGTGTGTGCTCATTGTAGTGATTTTTGTGCTTATGTGTGTTGAAAGGGAAGAACAAATGCCTATTTAAACTATAAGTACATGGCTTAAGCTAGGAAAGTTTGAAAATTTGAATTAATTCGTCAGAATCCATTAATGGGTTTTGACCCGAAAATTGAATTTTTTTTTTTTCGTTTTTTAGCTCAGTTTTAATTACACACATGATTGAATTTAGACAGGTTTTGGGGTGAATTCAAAAATAGGTCATACGCATTACATGATTTCACTATTAATTTGGTGAAAATGTATAATAAAATCCCTAAAAAATGGTCTTAAACAAAGCATGCGGGGAAGGGGAAAAAAAGGTAAATTTAGAGCTTGAAATCACAAAACTAGAAGAAGGAGGCGTTGGGCACGTGCTACACGCCCTCACATTCTCATGCATTGCATATGCTTGTTGCAAAATCAATAGGCATGCATTACACGGCCTATCCTGATCCAATTTCTTTTTTTTTTTTTTTCATCTTCTCTCTTTTTGCTTTGTTTCATCTTTTCTTTTTTTTTTTTCTTCCTTTTTTTTAGTAAAAAATAAAAGGCACTTTTGTGTCTAGATGGAATCAAACCTCTAACTCATAGCTTAATACAATGCCGATTCCAAGTGTTTATTCATTAAGCTATTGGTCTATGCCTTATCCATGTATGCAATTAAATTGCACATATGGACAAATTCAATTAGGACTAGATTCAAATTTAAGTTCAAGCTCAATAACCTTTCTTTATTTTATATTCTACTAAACTATCTAAAACTATCTAAAAGACTCATGAGTTTTTTTCTAAATTTCTTATTTTCTTGACTTAAATTTTCTACTCTCTTTTTTTTGGGGGGGGGTTCTTTCTATTTTTTTGCATCTTTCCTTAATTTTTTGGGGTCTTCTTAATTTTTTTTATATTTTGGTTTTCTTAAATTTTCTACTTTTTTTGGAATTTTTCCTATTTTAGGACGCTTTATCTTATTGAAATAAAATCAAATAAATTAGGCAAAAATTGGATGCCTACAAGGAACGTGATGTACAGAATGTAGTCTAATAGCGCATTCTACAAATCTCGACTATCGATCGATGGGTATAATTCTTACCAATCTATCGATAGGCTTAAGTGGAGAAGTGAACGAGTTTTAACCTACCGATCGATCAATAGTTTTCATACAAACTAATCGATAGGCATAAGTTGGGAAGGAAAGAAGCTTAAGCCTACCGATCGATCGGTAACTTTCCTACTAATTGATCTATATTATATTTTTGAGGAGTGGACTTGGATAAGCCTATTGACTGGTTGATAGCTTCCTTACCAATCAGTTGGTAAGTGTTAGAACGTGTACAGAACTTTTCTAACTCTTTTCTTTCATCGTTTTAAGTCTTGTTTCCCATCCCAAATTCTTTATTACGTGTTTCTAAAAGGATTTTATCAAATAATAACCATTTTAAACATCTTTTTATGGGTTTTATCAATTGAAACCTTCATAAGCCTCTTTAAACATCTTGTTACAAGTTAAGTTTAGGAAGTTTAAGGTATATGGTGGAATTAAGGTGAGTAAAGTTAATTCATGGGAGTTTAGTTAGACTTAAATTAAATTAGGGTTTTAATTATGAGATATTTCATGTCAACAGATTCCAGGTTATCAATTAACTCAGTTACCGGTATTTGCTCGAATCCGCGTATCGGATACATGGTTGTTAAATTGTATGTGCTAGGGTAGTTAATTTAACTAGACTTAAAACAAACTCAAACCTTAAATAAGTGTGCTACTTGTGCTTAACTTTGACCTTCTACCGGTAGGATCCAATAGTATTGGTGAGACACTTGATAATCTTCTCACGATGTCGTCTTGGGTGGAGTCCCACACTAAGACAACCTAGCTAAATCTAGGAAGGTTACTTAAGTGTTGGAGAGAACCTAACACCAACACTTATGAAGTATTCTATATTGCTTGTTGTTGGGATCATGAGTTACCCCAAGTTTTAGGATATCAAGATTGTAATGCTTGTCTGACATAATAATTAAAGATTAAACCAATTATTGTTGCATTTGTTACTATTATTAATCTATGCATGTGTATCGTACTCATGTGATCATGTGCATGTGTGTGATATCTTGTACTGGTGTTAGCTCACCCTTCAGGGGTTTATGTTTTTCAACTATAAGTTCAGGTTATGAAGACATGGTTAACTATTATATAAATGACCCTAGTTATGATTATTACTACTATGATGAGGATGGAGATTATTGTTATTTTGATGACAGGTTGAGATACAATTAGAGTAGCTAAGAGTGATGGATTAGAGAGCTACGACTGTATTGCTAATTTCTAGATTCATTAACTATGTTATTTATCATTGTTACCTGTTGGAGATGAGAGATTCCTTATTATTACTAAGTGGTTTGCTTGGTGTATAAGGTATCCGATAGCAAGCCCAACAAAGGGTACAAGTCGATGCTATACAGCTATTGAATGCAATGAATCATTTGGTTAGTGTTATGGTGTAGCAGTAGGAGTAAATTAGGTAGGATGTGCAGATGATCCAAGTTAATGTTAAGGCCTAATGTTAAGAGAGACAGGCAGTTAGACAACTAGGCATGGATCGCTTTCTTAAGGTGGCTAAGGAGTTTAATCCTAAGCCAAATGATGCTATTGCTATTGAGGGGTGGATCAGAGAGACGGAGAAGGCTTTTGCAATCGTTGAGGTGCCGAATGATAAGAAAGTGGATTATGCTATTGTTATGTTAAAAGGGGATACGTCAAAGTAATGGGATGGCACTTTGCACCCAATGCCAAATTTGGGGCTTTGGATTTAGAGAGGTTTAAAGATATTTTCTTTGAGCACTTCATCCCCAATAGTGTCAGAGAACAAGTGCAGTTGGCCTATTAAACTCTCCAATAAGGGAATAAATCTATAGCAACATATGAGGCAGAATTAAACCATCTAACCCGTTTCATTCCAGAGGCTTCCAAGCAGGATGAGATGTCACAAATTAATCAATTTATTCATAGGTTGTAGCTTAAGTTATGGGAGAGAGTTACAACATTCTAGTTCACTACTTATTTTACAGCAATTGATAAGGTTAAGTGCTTTAAGCAGCTTATGAAGAGGAAGTAGGAGCAACTGGTTCACATGGTTAAGGTAGCCTTTTGGGAAGAAACCTATGCTAGGTTTTGTTATGCCATTGCTTGAGAGGGTGAAGAAACCAACTCCTAGGATTATGATTAGAGAAGGGGGGGATAGGCTAATTATTGTGTAACCCTAACCTATGGCAATGCCATTAACCAATTACATCGAAGCTTCTATACCGGCCATTAGATGTACACATTACTTTGGGCCTCATGATGTCTCAGATTATAAAATGGACAATTGGGGCAAGTTTTCTTTGTGGTAAGATAGGGCACCTAGGTAAGGACTATAAAGAGACTATTATACTTAATATGCTACACCAAAGAAAGAGAAGGTAAACCATATCTAGAGGAATAGGTCCGAACTCATAAAAAACTAAAAAATGAGGATGGAATGCGTGTAAACAAACAAAACCCATGATCAACTCTTAGGATATGACGCACCAAGGAACCAAAAGGACTTACTAACCAACTCGATATGATGCACGACCTAATTCAGTGAGGGTCCTCACTACCTAGCATTACTTAAGGGTTAAGATAAGAGTAAGCTAAGCAAGCAATAAAATAAGAGAATGCTCACAAGTAGGGAAACTTAGTATATTTAGGTAGGATGCCAAAAAAAAAAAAATTATCTTTGCAACTACACATTACAAGGATATTTATACCAGTAAATCTAGTGCAACTTACTAATTATGGAAAAGACAAAAAGGGTAATGCCCCAAACAAGTAAAATACAAGGATTGTTGAAGGGTATAAATGAACAATCGAGAAAACATTTGATTTATACAGCAGATTCCATTACATGGGTGCTCAGACATGTAGTTAGAAAGTAGAGGTAAGCTTCTAGCAGAAACAAAAAAAAAAGAGTAAGGTTAACTTAACTATTGTCAAGCCGAACTTTAGACTCTTTTAAGGTGAATACAACTTGGATATGCTTTGGATAGCTCAAAGACAGGTAAGCCGAGCTAGTGGGAGGGTAAGCTGACTTATTAGTTAAGCGCTCCTCAGATCGGCACTTTAAGGCGATTGTCAAGCATGGAAGGGTTGGACTAGAAAATGATAACAGGTTGGTGGGTTAGAGCAGTTCAGACTCTTTCTTGCGCAGGTTGGTAAAGGAGAATGCACCTCACTAAGTTTTCGAGACCTCAGGCTTGAGCTTGAGTAAAGGATCTGGTGGATCAATTCCTATCATTCCCTTCAGGCTTATTAGGATTTGGAATCAAATCTGGCTAGTTCTCATTCTACTCTTCTTTTGGTCAATAGGGGCTAAGCCTGGCAATATTGAATACGTCGGACACTCCAAAGTCTTAGGGCAACTCCATTCAATATGCATTATTGTTTATTTTCTTAAGTATTGTAAATGGTCCTTTAACTCGAGCAAATGGTTTGTTCTTCCTCTTATTGGGGAACCTCTCTTTGCTTAAGTGCAACAATACTTAATCGTTGGGTTGAAACTACTTCGTCTTCTTTCCTTTTCCTTTATCCTTTAGCTTATTAGCAACTCATTCAATCTATTAAGCAACTTTCTGATAGATTTGCAGAAAGGATTGAGTTTTAGCTCTTGTATCGACGTCTTTTTGGTCGAATGTTGGTGTTAGGGTGTGATCAAGAGGAAGTTTGGGGTTGAAAATGTAGACAACTTAAATGGCATGTGTCCAGTAATTGTATATACTATCTGTTGTAAGCAAATTCTATCGTGGGCAAGCATATATCCCAATCAGTTAAGTTTTTCCTCACTGCAACTTAGAGTAGTGAACCTAAGGTATGGTTAACGACCTCTATTTGACCATTGGTCTGGGGATGGCACAAAACACTGAAAAGTAGCTTGGTTCCCATCTAACACTAGAGAGTCCTCCAAAAATAGGTTAGGAATTTTGGGTCTCGATCCGATACCATACTCCTTGGTACTCTATGCAAGCAAACAATTTTCTGCAAAAACAAAGAAGCAATAGCCAAAGCATCATTTGTTTTTATGCAAGGCACACAATGTGCCATCTTGCTGAATATGTGCATAACGACCATCATAAAATCTTTGCCTCGAGTAGTTCGAGGTAATCCGAGAACAAAATCCATGCTCAAATTAGTCTACAGTTTGGCCAGGATGGGTAGGGGCATAGCTCTTCCTTACTCAACTCTGCTCTTTTCTCTTTCGCAGACTGTACAACTCTCCACAATATAGTACACATCACACCTCATCTTAGACCCAAAGAATCTTACATTTGGCAATTCATATGTCCTTTTCTCTTCAAAAAATCCAAAGAGTCCACCAGAATGAACTTTTCATACTAGCAACTCTCTTAGAAAACAGGTTGACGTACGTAACTTACCACCTTGGAACAAATATTGGTCATCTATGTGATGGTCATTTACTGTCCTTCCTTCTCCACAACGCACATATATAATGTCATGCCTCGAAGCGGTAAAGCGTAATAGTCTCGCCATATAAACTATTCTAAGATAGAAACTGACCATACATTCACTATCTTAGACTTAATTTACACAAAGCGTTTACGACTAACCTGCTTTAAAGTAAACAGTTCATAAATTAAGTATGTTATTTACTTATGAACTTAAGAAAGATACATACTTATATTGAAATAACCAAAGTATCTTTATAAGATTTAACAACTTAATCCTAATCTACTTAAGTAATTTGTATATTAATACTAAAAGCTTTAAAGAATGATCTATACTTGAGAGTGTATCCGGTCTTTAGTTTATATCCTCACTCTCCAAGATCCTGCAGTTACTAGCTTCAAGGTAAATGTAATCCGCTTTTTAGCTAGCACCTACAATAAAGTCTATAGAAATGAGATCAACCATAGCTCAATAAGTTGGGACGGAGACTTAAAACCATATAACAAACACAAATAGGATTATCAACCAAATTATTAGGTGCAATACATACTCAAGCAAATGCAATCACATGATGTTGTTCGGTCTGTTGTGAGATTAGAGAAATTGCACCCGCTCTAATCTAGGTTGAGGAGTTTCTGTTAATACAACAGCTCATGACCAAACCCAAGCTTGTGCAATGGAAATACTGCTCCTCCGATAACTATCTTCAAACCATTGACTTCACCCTTGTCGTAACTTGCTCACTTGTCACTTAGTTCTACTAAGGATGAAGAAGGGACCAATTATGCTATTCAGCGCTATCCCTTTCTATCCCTTTCAAAGATATCAGTATTTGGCCTGAGAATCTTAGGTTTCTCCTAATAGGTTGCTATGTACGTCTGATTTATGTTTATAAGTCATATATTTGATTAGGTCTAGTTGAAGGTGATCAATCATTTTATACATATCACATAAATATGCGTCTAACAGCAAATCGGCATCATATCATCAAACTCATAACAAGCACATGTACACAGTCAACTATCCAACAAGTACAATCAAATATAATTTCAAGCCTCCAAGTAATACAAATTAGTACTCCGAAATATAGTAATGTATTAATCCTAACCTACCTAAACTCCTTACTTGCTTAATCAAGGTAAGACTTGCTTAGTCCATTGCCAATAATTGCTATAATATCAATGTTGTTTTAGTTTTCACATAATTATTATAGATTAGTTTTATCCTATAGCACTTATTGTTATCTTTGGTTTAGGGTTTAATATGCCTAATTATCTAGGTTCTCAAGTCTTTTACAATTATTCTTAATTTAGGTTAAGTTCTGATTCGGTTTCCGTATCGATTTCTAAATTAAGTTCAAGTTCTGTTTTTAAGTACAATTTTATACGTGAACCCTAAAAACCCATTTTGATCCATAATGTGAAATTAATCACATTACTTTCAGGTCTCCTAAATATCACAATTACTCTTAATCAGTATTTTATTCTACCCGTTACACTTAAATCCTTATTAGTGTACCAAATTTATCCCTAATGTGAGAAAATTTTACATATTTCATATAAATACCTAAATTTAAATTTCCTACCAGATTTCTTATATATTATTATTATTATTATAATATCATATTTTTAACCTAATATTTTCTTACTCATTAATTCCTTATACTTACATATTATACATTATCATCTAATATGTACATAATATACACATCTAATATTTCTATCACTCCAAATATCATCTCCCAACATCAATTAACATCTCAAAATATCTAAATTCATCCCAAATCATATTTTACACCTAATTATCCTAGTTTACAAAATTAACCTAAAATTTACCATTTTTACCTATTACATATTTACTACATAATACCTTAATAATTGCATCTAACACTCTAAATTTTATAAATATCATACTTCATCAGTTTTAATATCCTAAAATATATAATTATGCACTAAATCAGTAATTATCTATTTAATTACCTAATTAACCTAAAATTACCCATTTTATGCATTATTTTAAAGCCTAAAAATTTCAAAAATTAATTTTTAAAAAAGGGCTTCATAGCACTATTTTAAATGCCCTAACTAGCCTATACAAAAATTTTAGGCTCAAAACTATACTCCTAAGATCATTTATTTTTAAACTAAAACATGTTCTGTTTTGCTTGATTTCTTAAGGATAGTATATTTCTAGATACAAAATCATCAAACTAAATTTTTTTCCTAAATTTATATACTTAAAAACCCCAGAATACTAAATTTCATAATTTTCTAAAACTATTTGGTATTTTTAACAAAATATGAAAAATTGAAAGGAAAATCAAACTCACCATAACTAGTGGCTCCAGTCACCGTTGGCTACCGTGGCCTTGTCAGCCGATCTAGGCCCTGCAACCATTGTGTGGTAGTGGTGGCCGTCCACTCTTAAGTGATCATTGGGTTGGGGATCTCCTCTAAGGACTTAATTATACAGATTTTTGTAATTTTTTGTACATAAACCCTAACCATAATTATTTCGATTCTCTCTAATTTTTTTGCTCTCAAAACAAACCAAATGAGCTCTTATAAAAATTTGGCTATTTATAGAGTTATAAAGGAATTTTAGTGTATTAATTAAACAAGATAATTACCTTATCTCTTTCTTTTTCACTTTCTATTTATTGCATTTTAATTAGTTGATTTTGTTTCTTCAATTCTAGATTGCCACGACCCCTTTTCGGACATTTTCTTATTTTTCCATAATTTTCTTGATTTTTCTTTAATTATTCATGCATTTTCTTTAATTAATTAACCTTATTTTAGTATATTTCGCATATTTTAAGTAATTACGCATATTTCTACCTATATATAAATACATATATGGTATAAATAAATACTCCTAAATGTTATTTATATTATTTCATGATTTTTAATATACATATAATTTATTTTTATCGATTCGTTAGTTATCGGAATTCATTTTAAGCGTTTCCGATAAATAATGAACAATTTTCATAAAATTCAATATTATATTTATTAATCATTTTATTACTTATTTTCCCAAATTCAAACTTACGAAATCATTTTTTTTAATAATCCTAGCTTCATTGTAAAATTTGAGCTAGATTAAACAATTTGTTCAATTGCTATAAATTCTACAAACTAAACCTTAAATATCTGAGTGTGGGTCTTACATATAAGACCAAAATGGGTGTCCTAAGGATACTGATCCTTCGTGCTTGCAAATCTTAAAAGTCAGGTTTGTGATTCAATAAGAACATGTTTTCTTGATAGGACATCAACAACCATATTGATCAACCCATCGAGCTTGCCTCTTTGATAACTTAGTCTAACTTTAGAAATATCTCAATGACTCATGATTAGTATGAATGACAAACTCCCAAGGCCAAAGATAATGTTGCTACACATGAAGGGCTTGGATGAGAACGGGGAATTCCTTGTCATAGACAAAGTAATTCGACTATGGTCTTGTCAACTTTTCAAAATGGTATGCCATCGCTTGGCTTTCTTAAATAAGCATAGCTACTATATCAACACCCGATGCATCATACTTAAGCTCAAATATCTTCTTGAAGTTAGGTAGGGCTAATATGGGTGCAGAGGTCAACCGCTCTCACCTTGGCAAAACTTACTTCTTTCTTTCTTCTCTCCCCATCTGAATTCTATGTTCTTTTTTGTCAACTTCGTAAGGGGTACTATAAGTGTGTTGAAGCTTCTAATGAATCGATGATAAAATGATGCTAAGCCATGAAAGCTTCTCACCTCGACACAAGTGGTTGGGGTCGGCCATTTGATAATAGCTCGTATCTTCTCGTCATCGACTTGTAGGCCTTCTCTACTTACAACATATCCAAGGAAGATTGCTTCTTCCTGACAAAAACATCACTTCTTCAAGTTTCCAAAGAGCTTCTTGACTTGGAGTACATTAAACACAACTCGAAGATGGTTAACATGACTTGTTAAATCGACATTATATATAAGGATTTCATCAAAGTAGACTACAATGCATATTGTAAGCCCTAAAGCTAAGCTAATTAACCGTAGGTTTGAGCTTAAAACCCAAAGTTTAGAGTGATCGGCTAAAGGAGGCGATCAAACCCAAATTATAAACTATTAAGAGAAATATTAGTAAAAATGACCCTATAAACTTAAATTTAAGAAAATAAATAGTAAAATAGGAGACTATAAAATTTTCAAATTTTAAGCATAATAATTGCTAATTACTGAAAATGCGAAAAGTATAATATAATAATTAATAAATTACTAGAGATAGATTATATGTATACTAAAAATTTTAGAATGACCAAAATAATATTTAGGAATGTTCACGTATACCCCACATGTATTTACGTATAGATAAAAATACGCGTAATTACTTAAATTGGCCAAAAACTAAGCAAATAATTAAAGAAAATTATAAAATAATTATAGAAAAATCAGAAAAAATCAGAAGATGATAAGCTGAACCAAGATCAGGTCGTGGCAGGTTCAAATCAAAAAAAGAAAAATTAGCCAATAAGAATTAGACAACCTAAAAGCCAAAAATCAAGGTATTAGGGCAAAATCTTATCAAATTAATGCATATTAATTACTACAATTGTCTATAAATAAGGGAAAAATTTCCAGAAGTCATTTGGTCAGTTTAGGATCTGAGAAAAATTAGAATACTGAAAAATTCGAGAGAAAATCCAGAAAATAAAAAAAAAAAAACTGTGCAGATTAAGCAAGTGAACCAAACCCACCACTCACCACCACCTGGGACCAAACCACCACCACCACCCTACACTAGAACCACTGCTTGGACCGGCCGACAACATTGGACTGGGTTTGGACGGCCAGAAAGCTTTGAACTGGTTAGTCATTTATTCACCCGATTTTTGTATAATTTTGTAAAATTAGTTATTTTGCCTAGAAAATTATGAAACTTGTTATTCTGAGGTTTTATTGTATGTAGATTTAGGGAAAAATATTGATTTAGTTTAATTATGTCTGAAAATATAGGGTCCTTAACAAATTATTCAAAACCGAGCATGATTAAACCGGAAAATAAATAAGCTTAGGAATGTAGTTTGGAGCTCAAAATTTTTCTGTAGGATGCTCATATGATGTAGAACAGTGCTATGAAGCCATTTTTTTAAAATTGATTTTTGAAATTTTTAAGTTAATTTTTAGCCCTAAAATGATGGAAAAATTGAGTGATTTAGGGTTAATTAGGGGATTAGGATGTTAATTACTGATTGGGATATTAATTATATGTTCAGGGATATCAATCTCTGAAGTGGAACCTTAATGCTAGCCTTTGGGTATTAAGTATGGTTAATTAGGGAAATTAGGTAAGTAATAGAAGAAATTAGTAATATGTGAAAGTGTAAATTAATAAATCTAAAAAAATAAGGTTATTTAGATAATATTATAATAGAAATCAGAAAAATAATAAATCTGAAATGAAATTTAATTTTAAGTAAATATCTCAAAATGTAAGATTTTTACACATAGGGAATAAATCTGATACCTCAATTAGGGTTAACGTGTACCGAATAGTTTAAAATACCAAATTACGACCCAATAGGATATTTGAGTAACCGAGCGTAATGCGATTAATGTCACGCTGGGATTCGAGCTTATTTAAGACTTAGGAATTAAAACTAGAATCTAGTTTAGTAGTCGAACCCCGAAATAGAGTATAACGAATCATTAAAGCGTTATAGGTATACATGGGGAAAATGAGTTACATTATGAATTAGAATAAGAATCCATAAAATATAAGTACTAAAAAGACCTATTTGCATTATAGGATACCCAGAGACAAATCAGCTTGCGACTAAGAGATCGAGTGATCGAGTAAATTCAAGTAAATTGGGTTATTACTTATTGTAATAGAGTACTAGTTTTGTAGTACTCGGAGACTTAGGCTTGTATATGATTGTGATTGTAAGTAGTTTGCGCATGTGTTTGCGCATGTGTTTGATGTATCTGAATTCGTGCTGAAATTTGTATTGTGAATGACTTTATAACTGATTGAATTGGTATGAAATTGTTTGAACACCCTAAACATAATTTAATATTAGCTGACCCTGATAACAAAAAAATGTCATGCATTGCAACCCGTTAGGGGATCATAGGATTCTCCAACCAAATACCGACCCCTTCGAAAGGGATAGCGTAGGATTGCAAGATGGTCCCTTCTTCATTCTCAGTCAAACTAAGTGACAGGAGAGGAGGTCACGGGGGGGGGGGGGGGTGAAGTCAATGATTCGAAGGTAGTCGCGGGAGGAGCGAGGTCTCCATTGCACAAGCCTGGGTTTGGTTGTGAGCTGCTGCATAACATAGAACTCCTCAACCCGGATTGGAACGGGTGAAATTTCTCTAATTTCACAATGGACCGGACTACGTTGTGCGATGACACTTGATTGTTGCATTGCATGAAAATAATTGTTTGATAACCCTGTTTGTGCTTGTATGCATTCATGAGTCTCCAATTCAACTTACTGAGCTATAGTTGCTCATACCCTTATAGATCCTTTTGCAGGTTCAGATTTGTGAACACTTCAAGTACTATGCCGCCCTACAATTACCCAGAGGTTAGTCCTTTTGAAGCCAGGGGTGTGAGGAATCAAGTTACTTAGTATAATGTGTAATTAGACTGACCTTATAGTTAAAGGTTAAAGACTGATAGTTATTCTATAAATTAGTAGACTGTGGTGATTATGTAAAACTTCCTGGGAAGCTCTGTTGACTTACTTATACTTATCTATGTTTATTAGAAATTGTAATATTTATCATAATTGTAGTATAATTATTAATCGAACTGTTTACTTCAAAGCGAGGAGTCGTCGACGCCTTGTGTAAATCATGTCTATGGTAGGCATTGTGAGGCCGGTTACTATCATAGAATGGTTTACACGGCGGGACTGTTGTGACTCTGCGACTTTAGGGCGTAACACATATTTCAATCGGATCTCTCAGTACATGATTCATCAATTGCATGAAAGTGGTCGGGGCATTTAATAATCCAAAAGGCATCACCATCTACTCATACAGACCATATTAGGTTTTAAACATAATCTTCTACTTATCTCCTTACCTCATATGAATCTGATGATATCCTAACTTTAAGTCGATCTTGCTGAAAATTCTAGCACCACTCAATTGGTCTATCATATCATCCAACCTATGAATTAGGTACCTGTACTTGATTGTAATTTGTTAATAGCTCTACTATCCACACACATACATTAAGTACCATCCTTCTTTGGCACTAGTAATGCATGCACTTAAACTCGCTCGCATATCCCTTTTTCTAACAATTTGTTAACTTGCCTTTAGGGTTTGGTAGCTTGTTCGGGATTCATCCAATAAGGAGGCTTGTTCGATAGGGCAACACTAAGTATCCAGTCAATACAGTACTCAATTCCTTGAAAAGGGGGCAACTCTTTAGGTAATTACTCGAGAAACAAGTCAGCATACTCTTCTAAAAGTTCCTTGATCTCTTTAGGCAGCATAGCTTGCTCTTTTAATTCTAACAGTCTTCTAATCAGTAGAAAAGTTGGCACATTGAATTGAAGGGCCTTTCGAAGCTCGAATCATCTCAGTACTAATGTCTTCTTAGATCCTTGGGCCAATTTGGCTTGTAACTTGCTCACTTGGCTTGAGGTCATAGCGTTAAAGGTAATCTTCTTCATGTCCTTCTTAAACGTATATGTATTCCTAAACCCATCATAAATGACTTGTTGGTCAAACAACCAAAGATGACCTAATAATACATGTGATGCGTAGATGAGTAGTACATTATAGAGAATCACATCAAAATAGTTTCCAAATGAAACCAACAACAACACTTGCCAAGTAACATATAGTGCTCCCTTCTTATTCAACCAATGTAGTTTGTAAGGTCTTACGTGTGATATGGTCAGCAACTTGAGTTTTCAAACTAAGTTAACAGAAGCAACATTAGTACAACTCTTACTATCCACAATGAGTGCACAGACCTAATCATTCACTTTACAAGTGATATGAAATAAGTTTTCTCGTTACTCCTCCTTATCTGATGCTTTAATGCTCAAGGCTCGTAAGACAACTAAAGTCTATCCGATTCGTCAACATATACATTTTCTTCTATGAGCTCTTCATCACATACCTCAACCCTTTCCTTTAGTTCAGGTTTCTCTTGAAGTTCCTTATTAGTACTATCTACTTTAATGGGAGAGACCTTGCCTTTAATGGTCATAATACGTTAATTGAGGCACTTAGCAGCATGTAACCAAAACCCTAACACTTAAAATACTTAATCTGGCTCGTCTTTCATTCAGATCGTTATTCTTTATCATAAGTTCTCTTTGGCACTTCTAAGTCAATAGTGCAGCTCTTTTGTTCAATCATCATCTTGGTCCTCTTATTAGGTTCAGTATGATACTAAGGTCTGCTACCACCTTGAACAAGTTGGCTATTGTAAACAGGTCGACTCAGTGGTGGTTAGGTCAGCCTACTTCTCCTCTACCTTTCTACACGCTGGGAAATTCTTAGAGCTTCGTCCAAAGTGATGGAATGTTGAAGCTTTACTACATCTTGTATTTATGACCTCAATTTAGTAAAGAATCTTGATACTATTCGGGTTGTTGAAGGTTCACTAGCCTTAGATCAAATCATAAGCATGTGAAATTCTTATACGTATTTATCAACAATTCAATTTCCTTATCTTTGCTCTTGAAGCTATGCAAAGGTGTCTTGTAGATAGGTATTCGACACAAATCTAGCTCTAAGGACTCTTTTCATCTCAAGCCAAGTGCTAACTTCTCTGTATCCTTCTCATCTCCTCATAGCCTGAAAGTTTCTCCATCACATCGCAATATATCTTAAGAATTCTATAGTAGCAATTCTTACCTTTTCGTGATCTTCATATTGATAATAATTAAAGACTCATTCTACCTTTTCTTCCTAATTAAGGTGGTCATCAGCATTCCCCAGAAACATTAAAGCTTAGAATTTGAAGCTTTACATGGTTAGTGGCTTAGGGTGCTCATGGCATTTCTTCCACTTCATTATACTCTTCCTCAATCTCTTCATCTACTCTACCTAGGTCTATTCTCCTCCATACATGTGCTCCTACTCCTTGACCTCGGTCTTGTCGAGTTAGGATTTGTC
Source organism: Lumnitzera littorea (assembly GCA_024138015.1). NCBI lineage: Eukaryota > Viridiplantae > Streptophyta > Magnoliopsida > Myrtales > Combretaceae > Lumnitzera > Lumnitzera littorea. The sequence goes on from JAMXBB010000001.1 coordinate 145,524,239, forward strand.
ATTGGATAGGTTGAGCATTACAATTAGCGATACCAGCTTAGGAGGCAACGTAGGGGGTATTGTTGTTGGCTCCAATAGGTCGGGATACCAATGCATAAACAACTCAAGTTAGATTAGCTATCAAGTGAGCCACTTCATCAAACCACTCTTTAAAACTTCTAGAGGTATTCTGAGGTTATTGGCTATGGTAGATGACACTACTGCTATCATCTCTAATACCAACATTAATACTTAAATCAGTCATTCTCACTCGACTTTGTACTCTCAACAACAGATAATACTTATACTTCCTAGAAAACAATATTCACTAACAGTCTTCAATTAACCAATATACTATCTACACAAAACATGTTCAGCTTTTCTTCATACCCAAATCAATGCGTCTCATTACAAGGACTTAACACCATAGCTAAATAGTTTGACTCTTACATAAAAATACATAACTACTACTTACTCTATTTTCCATAACTCAAAATAGAGTATAACAAAGTACCACAAACAATAGTACAATTGTCAAGACTTACTAAGACACTGCAACAAATCCTCACACAACCTCAACAACTACTTCACTACTTAATACACTTCTAACACAACGATAACCAACGTAACGAGTGGTAACACGATACAATAATGACTTACCTAAGTGAACCTCTACTTTGATACTAAGATGACACATTATGCCAAGGAAAGACAAGGTCGGCGGTATCTAGGGGGATAGATTTGAACTCATAGAAAGCTCAAAAATGAGGATGAAATGTGCGTAAACAAGAAAAACCTACGATAAGCTGTTAGTATTTAACGCACCAAAGAACCATCGAGGACTCACTAACCAACTTGATATGATGCATGAGCTAATTTAGTGACGATACTCACCACCTAGCCTTACTGAAAAGTTAGGAAACAAGTAAGTTAAGCAAGCAATCAAACATAAGAATGCTCACAAGCAAAGAAACTTAGTATATTTAGGTAAGATGCAAAAAAAGATGATCCTTACTAGGACACCACCTGTGAGATAGACACCATGGCAAGTACACTTTCTATACTATCCCATAGTATTTATGCCCTTTTCGATACTAGTTCATCTCATTCGTATGTAGCTAAATCTTTTGTGAATGTGTACGGTTTGCAAATTTCTATTCTGGATTGTTGCCTGGTGTTAATTCACCTTTGGGGGGTGGAACAATTCTAAACTAAGTTTGTCGAGATGTGAAGATAGAGATTGGGGAAGAGTTTTACCAATTGATCTATTAGTATTAGAGTTGTTAGATTTTGATGCCATTTTGGGGGTAGACTAGTTGTTGAAGCATCAAGCTACGATTGATTACCACAATCTGGTAGTTGTCTTTAAACCCCTAAGAGAGGAACCTTTTAATTATCAATTGGAAGTGCAAAGGTTGACCTGATGTCCTAAATATGGGATGTGGGAAAGGCCTGTAAGCTTTGTAATTTAGTGTTCGAGTTCGATACATAAAACTTAGGGCAATTGGGTAAGTTATTCAATCGAGCCCAAATTTTATGACAAAATTAGGAATATTAGTAAAAGTCATCTCATAAGTTTAAATTTAGGAAAATAAATAATAAAATATTATAATATTGAATTATAAGCATATTACTCGTTATTTATTGGAAAAGCATAAAACGAGTTTCAATAATTAACGAATTGATAGAGATGAATTATATGTACACTAAAAATCATAAAATAACATAGATAATATTTAGGAATATTTACATGCACTATATATATATTTACATGTAGGTAAAAATACCCAAAATTATTTAAAATACTTGAAATATATTAAAATAATACTAAATAATTAGAGAAAAATTAGAAAAAATAGGAAAAAATATGGAATTATCCAGAATTAGGTCGTGACATGCTAGGATTTAGTAGAACATAGCTAATTAAATTTACTTAATTAGAAAGTAAAAAGAAGAGGAGATAATAGACAAATGGCAATAATTAATTCAATAAATCATCAAAGTAGCTCTATAAATTTAGTAAGGCTCAACTGCAATTCATTTTAGTGAGTTAGGAATTAGAAAAAAAAAAAATAGAGAGAGACCAAAAAGAGAGAGTTAAGTATTTTAAAAAAAAATAGCAAAATTATAGTACAATAAGAGCTTTAGGAGAAAACCCACAACCAATGACCTGCTGGGAAAGGATGGCCACCACCACCCCTCCTTATCAACACACCTAAAGCCACTAGATGAGTCTAATTTCTAATTAGATTTTGTTTAATTTATTAAAAATACTAAATGTGTTTGTAAAATTATGAAATTTTATATTCTAAGATTTTTATGTATGTAGATTCAGGACAAAATATCAATTTAACGAATTTAGATCCAAAAATATATAGTGTTTAAGAAATCCTAAAACTTGAGCTTGTTTTCAATTTAGAAATATATGATCTTAATAGCATAGTTTAGAGCCCAAAATTTTTATGTAGGTTATTTAGAGTATTTAAAACAGTGTTACGAAGAGATTTTTTTAAATTAATTTTTCAAATTTTTAATTAATTTTTAGGCCTTTAAATTATATATAAAGAGTGATTTTTTAGCTTAATTTAGTGATTAAATGTATAACTACTTATTTAGCACGTAATTAAGAGTTTTGGGATGTAATTTGCTAATGTAGAATGATATTTGTAGTATTTAGAGTGTTAGATGTAATTATTATGTGTATTATGTAGTGATTATGTGTAAATTAATGATATGTGAAATTGGAAATGTAATAAGTAAAAAATATAATAATAATAATAATAATAATAATAATAATAAATCTCTTATGAAACTTAAATTTAGGTAATTATATAAAAAATGTAAATTTTTTTTATATCGGGAATAAATTCGGTAATTAAATTAAGATTACAGTATATCGTATGGATTAGAATATTGATTAGAGGTTAAATACGAAATTTAAGATACTTAAGTATAATGTACTTAGTTTCACATAATGGTTCAAAACGAATTCCTAAAATTCACATGTAAAACTTGTAATAAAAAATTGAATTAAAACCTAAATCAGAAACGGATTTAGAAGTTAACCTAAAATAGACCGATAATAAGTAATATATATATATATATATATATATATATATATATATATA
>JAMXBB010000001.1:146264471-146342419 GCA_024138015.1 Lumnitzera littorea
GGGGGGGGGGGGGGGGGGAGGGGAGGGGAAATAATAATAAATGAAAAATAATTAAAAAAATGAAACTTATTGAAAGAAATCAAATTACATTGGTTAAAACCATCAGATGATACGTATAAAAGCCTCAAATATTCCTTTTTGTTTAGCTGTATATGACATCATGTTTAGTTAAAAACATAAATGACGAAATCATTTAAGCTTTCCTTTAAGAGTACAATGGAATCGATTTATTTTTCTCCCCTGGTCAAAGTATACCCTTCTCTGTAAGTAAACCATTGTTCTTTTGGACAAAATAAGTTATTGTTATCGTGCACTTAAGTGACATGATACTGTTAGTGTCTATATGCATAAATATAACAAGTGTGCAAGGGAAAATAAAATAAATATGGAGATTGTTCGAATTCATAATTGAATCCTTATTATGCTGATAAATATTTTCCAGAGCATGTACTAGTATTTTCCTATCTATATGAGCTAGAACAAGTTTCATTTATTGAATAAAATAGAACAAGGATCTTCAATGAAAATTAATTAAATCACAAGAATCAAGATAATATCTTGACAAATGGCTCTTTATGCCCCTATTTAGATCACCAAATAGACATGAAGCGTCATTTCTTGTGCCAGGGACTTGGTTTTGCAGATTAACCAATTCTGATGATCCCCACCACATCTATAATTGAGGAACCAGAAGAATCAGTTAATCAGCAAACCTAAGCCCTTTGATCCTCTAAGCACCACCAATGTAAATGTATTGGAATTACATACAAGGGCATGCTAACCATCCAATTCCACGGTTCTCCCAAAATTATGTCCACTTTGACATCTCCATGTTCTCCCCTCTCCAATATTTCTGATATGCTTTCCGAGCAAGGATTATTTCAAGAGACAAATTTTCCCAAAGAATGGACAACACCGTAGACAGAATGAAAGCAGAAGCCCCGCACTAATCCAGCTAAGAAGATAAAATAAGCCTTTATCCTTCAGGATTCCACTATGATAACTTATCTCAAACTATTAATGCATCCAGAAACACATTCTCCAATTATCATATAAAAAGGTGATCCATATCTAACAATAAGCAAACAGATGGTAATTCAATAAACTTCACATAGTAGCGAATAATATTTAAACCAATCCCACTGTAACTACAATTACATACTCGTTTTTTAACTCCATTTAAATGGAATTTCCATAACTTACCAAATGTGGAAGCAGAAGCAGCCAAACCTGGCTGCGTCGAAGCTGGTGCAGGTGTTGTAACCTTCGTAGACAATGAAAAACTCGGAGTAGTACTACTACTCACTGAAGTAGCAGGTGTTGAAACTATACCAAAGCCAGTAAAAGAACTGGTAGTACTAGTGGCAGCAGCCAAAGATCCTGCTGTAGAAATGGCAATACCCAATGCTGTTGAACTTGATGCAGCGGAAGAACTAAAACTAAATGAAGGCAATGCAGATGAAGCTGCAGAACTACTTGCAGCCCGGGTGGAGGAAGTGGTGGTGGTGACACTAGAAACCAATGGCGCTGTGGATGGGGCAAAGGAAAAGGCAGGTTTAGAACCCGGGGTTGTGGAAGAAGCTGTTGCGGCATTGCTGAAGCTGAAAGAGGGTTGGGATGATGAGGAAGCAGGTGTAAGTGTGAACGAGAAACCAGATGTTGCGGTTGCAGCAGCAGTAGTAGCTGCAGAAGTGGGTTTTGAAAAAGAAAATCCGGCTGAAGCACCTAAAATAGACGGTGAAGCTGCGGAATTTGGACCCGGAAACAAGCTTGGAGATGGAGGACCAGTAGTAGTACTACTACTAGTTGTTGTACTCGCAATCGAAGGAGAACCGAACAATGTGGTTGTAGTAGTAGTACTAGTAGAAGCTATTGAAGCACCAAAAATATTTGAACTTGAACTTGAAACAGAAGTACCTAGGGTTAGGGTTGCTCCAAATAAGGGTGAGGATGTAGACGAACCTGTTCCAAACAATCCCGAACCTGAACTGGCTGCAGAAGGAGCACTACTAGTGGAAGTAATACTAGCGGTAGATCCACACAGAGATGCCCCGAACAATGGGGCAGCGGAACTGGCTGCGGACAATGCCGGGGTGCCAAATAACGGTGTAGAAGCAGCTGATTGAGCCGCCCCGAGAAGGGGTGAAGCCGAGCTAGCTGCGGATGCGGCTGGAGTGCCGAATGAGAGTGATGGGAACGGTGCTGAAGCTGCAGAGGAAGAACCAAAGATTTGCATGGCTGGAACGGGGGCGGAGGCAGGGGCAGGGGAGGAAGCAGCGGCAGCGCCGAAGAGGGATGGAGTGGAGGCGGAGGAGGAGGAAGGAGTACCGAATAGGGAGGGAGCCGAGGATGAAGCGGTGGTGGTGGCGGAGATGGAGGAAAGGGAGAAAGAGAAAGAAGAGGCGGAAGAGGAGGAGGTAGGGTTTGCGGTGGAGGAAGGGAAGGAGAATCCGGTGGTGGAGGAACCAAATAGTGGCGAAGGTGAGGATCCGAAGGAAAATGCGGGCGTGGAGGACGATGAAGTGGTGGTCGTCGTCGTGGAAGAGAAGGAGGATCCAAATGGGAAACCCGACATCTCTGGGTTTTCCGTGTGCTCTCTCCCTCCTCGCGCTCTCTTTGAAGGGTTTATGGTGCACCGCCACTGCTTTTTCTTCAATTTATTTCAATTTTTTTTTTTCCTTTAGTGGTTTTTGTATTAAGTTTAGGACGTGAACGGGAAGGGATTAAAATTCGCTTAGGTCGCAAAACGACGGTGACCGGTGACCCGTATTGACCTGCGGTGACCGGCCATCTAGTATATAAGTTTAACACTATTTGTAACTATTTACTAATTTATCAAACACATTGATTATAATTTTTTTTTCCCTCACCCATGATAAAAAGCCACTGTATGAGGTTCTGAGATGTAAGAAAAAGAGAAAAGACAAAAATTAATTTGAATTACAAGAGTAAGAACTTAAATGGCCAAATAAGAATCTATTGATAAACCATTTTGTATATCGACTTTCTTGCTTAGGCCGACCTTCATGATGTATAAGACGAGTCCAACAAGCCCAAATCGACCTATCTAATAGCCTTGTCCGAGCTCTTCAATCCTATTGCTAGTAGTAAGGCAATCTCATAGGAGCCTAGATCGAGCTCTCATAAGCTCAACCATTTTTATATGAGAGTGCTAACTCGATTTCCTTTGCACTTTAACCCTTTGAAGCGAGTCCAATCTATGGTATAATAAAAGCCTAGGCCAAAACAATTCATCCAAATAAGGAAAAGGCTAAAATTTGTATGCACTTATCCCAAAATCTCCTTCGTAAATGACAACATTAAGATCCACTTCAACTAAACAACTTACTAGACTCACTTATAAATATAGGTTAACCAACACAACAAGGTCGATCTGAAAACTCTCACCCTTAAGCCTTTGCTTACTTTCTTTTTTCAAGCGCTTTATTAACTTAAGTATTAAAGTAATCATATTAAAACTACTTCTAGCGATCCCTAAAGCATACATTTGCTTATTTTGGCAAGTTATCTCCAGCTTCCAAACTTACAATCGAAAATGAATCAACAACATTTTGGCAACGTCTCCAGCAAATCCACCAACCCAGCTAAAAGTAAGCGAATCATAAGCTTTACCCTAATAAATAACACTAACGCCAATGAACTACGACTTAATGCTGCCATGGTTAAGCACCCATTAAACTAGCCAAACCAACAACCAATCTCACCTTTACTATAAAACCAACCAAACTTTGTCACCACTAAGCAATTAGCTTGAGCAATGGAAGCAATTCACAAACTCTAAGAAGATAATTAAGAATTATGGACTCAACTCCATAACAAGAATGCTTAAAACCCCTCCACCTTTAAAGGATGCTTTGTCAACAGCATTCCTTCACTACCTTCAGCAGCTTCAAGAACTCTAACCCTACCTAGAAGCTAGCATGTTACCCCTAAGGCCACATTTACAGGACATTCTGTTAACTATAACATATCTTAATGAAGCAACTCAACCACGATCTACATTGGTTTAATTTAAGTCTATGCTGACAATTGCGAACAACACCCTTTAAATGTCAAGGAAAAACACATGAACTAAGAGAGAAGATAAGGGAAAATTTATTTGTACCGATCCAATTTAAGTCCGAATTAACAATTGCAAACAACATCCTTTAGGCACATAAGTTTTTAGAATGTAAGTTTCATCCAACACCCTTTGACCTATCAACATAGTAAGCATCACTTTGAAACTCTTATGATCAACTCCTTCCGAGACTTAAAGCAGGGCTAGGATCTAAAAGAATGCCCTCTTGGACAATGTCAACATCCTCTCCAAACATCCCTTGTTGTGCTACACCATCATTGTCTCCTTCAATTAAAAATGCATCTTAAAAATCTAAGAAGGGCAACTTCAACTCAAGTTGATGCTCCTTCACTCCTTCCCTCGCTTTCTTCAACTTACTCACAAACAACCTTCCCTTAAGAGTTTCATACTCGAAGCTATCTATGATCATCTCAAAAACCTTATTGTAGATACGATTTGAAATTTCATCACTAACAACTCATAGCTCCATATTCTCTACAGACTTTCACACCATGACCTTCAGTGTCATCTTGTCTTCTTTGAATCACCAAATCATGTCCTCCATCATTATGATGCTCTCTTTTGCCTCCAACAACACTATGTCCGTGCTATACCAATTCAACTGCAGCTTTTCAATCTCCTCCTCAAAACGCTGATTTTGTTGCCTCGCAAAAGCATACTAGCTTTCAAGATCAACAATCATCTTAGTTCCTAGCTTAATTTATTCATGAAGATAGGCCTTTAGCTCATAATCTTTCCATATGATCATAGGTCTCAACCTCCTTTTTGCTAAAACTACTCTCTACAATCTATCTAGGTCATTCTCAACATTACTTATTCTCTACGACAAAGTATTTACTTTAAAACATCAGTGATCACTCTATTTGTGCATAATATCAAGATTGGCATTATCCGTTGATTCTCCATGCTTTACACATCTTGGCAAGGTGCATGTTCATCTACAAAGCACTCACGTGGTTAGCAACATTGTGCCATCAACTAGTAACTTAAAAGTGAGAAGAAACTAATGCTGTACCACTTGGCATACACCAAGTCTTTAAATCTTTCTAATGTAAGCTCCTTTGTAACCCCCCTTTAAGTCATATTTGTAGCAAGGAAAGGCAAGTCTTGAAAGGATTTTGCAACATACCTCAGGTTGCATGACATCCCAACAAAATGGCAAAACCTACGCTTTCAGGGTATGGAATGATGATTTTGGTGATTCTACATCTCTTAACAACACTTCCTTTACCTTCTTTCCTCTCGATTAACAGGTCATCCCAAAGCCGTCATTTCAAATTACTCCTCTTTACCTAAGTTAACAATCTCTTAAATGACTTAAGAACCTTGCTTGCCTTTGTGTTCCCTTTAACGTTTATTGCCTTCCTTTATGCGCCCTCCATTAATGGCTTTAGCTTTATTTTAAGTCTTGACCAAGAATGTTCATCACAAGGTGCAAATATCACTTTCATGGTCTCCCAAGCAACCAACATCCTATCCTTCAGCTAACTTACAACTTCTTTCAAAGCTAAGCTACCTTCGTCTCCCTTAGTCTTCATGGCTCCTATGCTAAAAGCATTTAACATAACAACGCAAAAACCCTACAAAACCAAATTATAATATCCCATAAATCAGTAATCCAAACATGAACATCTAAGTATTGGGACAAAACTTTATCCTTATACGATTATGGTCAGTAATGGATTTAGAGCATTTGGGAAAGTAAACTGATTAGGCTATAAACTTATGAGAAACATAATAACTCAAATCAAGGAATTCTCGTACGTTTAAAAGTTCGTAATATAATAAGAATATAATCAAAATAGTGAGAATTTACTCTATATAAGATCTTAAAGTCAAATTTAGAGTAATTATATCTAAATTTAGGGCTCTCGGGAAAACATATCCAATTAAATCTAAACTTTACAACTAAGTTAAAAAAGTTAGTTAAAATAACTCGGTAAGGTTAGATTTCAAAAATAACGATCTAAAATCCCAAATTTAGCCTTAGAAATAAAATTATTCAATATAGTATAAAAATGATCAAAACTCTTAAAACCAAGTTCAGAATATGATGAGGACTTAAAAATAAGTTAATTAGACAATAAAAGAAAATAATATAGCATAATATACTATATGAGTATATACGTATTTTTATGAGTATGCCTAGTATATATAATAAATATATCCGTAAATTAACCTAAAATTATATAACTATGCATACTAATCAATAAAATCGCAAAATTAAATAGGAATAGTATCTTAAAAATAAAAGTTATGCTAGAAACATGATTACATATATATAATTACTCATTACGTGTATAATATATATATGATATATACGCGTATATTACCAAAATCATTAAATACTAATAAAAAATACCAAAATACCTTAAAATATCATCTAAAAATTTAAAAAAAATAAGAAACAACATGGAGTATGATTAGATTAAATGTTGAGCAACTCAAAAAGAATAACTAGCTATATCAAAAGCAATTTAACAAAAAATCGATACCTCGTACTTGCAAATTCCTTAAAAGAATAACTAAATAAATAATTAATTAATGACTAAGAAAAATTCTAACTAACTTAAAACACTATAAATAAGATACTAGGACTTAGATTTAACATTTTGGAAACCAAAAACATATAAGGAAAATTTGGAAAAATATTTAGAAAAAATAGGAAAAACAGAGCAAAGATCGAGCCTAGCTAGTTCACAAACCGAGCCTTAATTTGTTGTGACACCTTTCCACCACCATGGAGCACCACCAACGCCCTTACTGGCCGACATACCCCCACCAACCAATGGTGGTCGGAGCATCGTTAAACAAGTCAGTCAATTTTCTGTTCTGTTTTTCTTATAATTTCTAAAAACATTAAATTAAGTCATAAAATTATGAAAAAAAATTATATCTAAGTTATTTTAGGTATACTTTCATGTTGTAATTTTATTTTTGGAAAATTGTAATTATTTTATTACATACTCAAGAAAGTTACTATTCATCAAAATTTTAACTTCTAAAATAAATACCCTAAACGATGTAGTTTCTAGCTCTAAATTTTTGTGTAAAATACATATAATATATAGATAATTGATATATAGCCTGAATTTTTATTTGAATTTTTTTAATATTTATTGTATTTTTTGGCTTAAAAATAGCTAAAAATAAGTTAAAATTGTGAAATAAATAAGAAATTACGAAACTAAATGATATAATGAACCTATTCTGATTTCTAATAAAGTATAATAATGTTGAGATAGGTTGAAATCAATTTTTTGCAAAAATAATCATAATTGGATAATTTAGTATAAATTTAGGGGTAAAATCGTAAATTCAAATATATAGGCGATAAATCAAAAACTTGAAACCAAGTAATAACTGAATTTCCCATATTTTTATGAGTCTATAGAAATATTCGAGGAATTATTTGATGACCCAAGCTAATTACTACAAATTTACATAATAAAATGACTTAATTTACTAATCGAGGCGTATTTTTAATAATAACAAGCTAAATATAATAAATAATACAATAAAAACTACCTATACATGTATTGGTTGGATTTAATAAAAAGGTATATTTTTTTATACATTTAATAATATTTTAATAACCGAAATACGTTATAAGAGTATTAGGGGTAGATAATATCTATATTATAAGATTATATTGACAAATTAGGTAAAATACAGCTTAAAAACATAAAATACGTATAATACAACAATATTTATTTAGATATGTATAACAGAATTAAAAACTCGTACTATGCTTTAAAGGTCATCTCTAAAAATAGGACTTGTAATACATGTTATTAGGTTTGTACAAACTCAACAACACAATTTTTACAAAAATCAAACAATTCTAAGTAATATAACCTGTAAGTTTATAGTATTACTGAAATGTATGTATTACGATAACCCTACTAAAATTGAAACGTGACTTAATTGATTAAAAGTACGTTTCGATATGATTGAAACAATATATAATATATAATAGTATAAATTATGTATATCATTAATAATTAATAACTTAACTCGATATATATATATATATAATAAAACTATATATTATGGTGATAATATATTCTTACATATATAACAATTTTAAATAAAACTCTAATGTTTTCGTAATTATTACGAAAATTGAATTTGGATTTTGTATATATAGGATTCCCCAATGATTAGATCGTTAACGACCCGAATCTTTCGTACTGAGTGTCAGGACAGGTAAGTGAAATCAATGCTTTACAGTATTTTGGAATATTATTTCAAAATATTTGGAGACTTTGGTATGCATTGGCTTGTGATTGTAGTTAGCTGTTTGTGTTTATGCAACGCTTATGATTAAGTTTCATTTGCTGTGATGAAAGCTAAGCGCTGTGATGAAAGTTAAGCTCTGTGTTATGGTTGTTCTGTAAATATCGTTATGCTTAAATTGTTTGAGCTTGGTTAATCACCCTAAAAAAATGAACTAACTTAAACTTGGCTTAATACCCAACCTGATATACATCGCAACTTACCAGGAGTAACGATTAAGATTCTCGAGCTAAATACGAACTCCCTTCAATGAGGATAGCTAAAATGGTCATTTCCTCACCCTTAGTTGAAATAAGCGACGAGAAAGAGGTCGTGGCAAGGTTGGGGGCTATGGTTTGAAAGTAGTCACAAGAGAAAGGTATTCTCCATTGCACAAGCCTCGGTTTAGTTTCGATTCATAAGTGTGTGACGTCAATCTCCTCAACCTGGATTAAAGCATGCGTAATTTCTCTAATCTCATAATGGACTAGATAATGTCGTGCAATGGCATTTGCTTGTACATGTATTACATCTAACTAACTTAGTTGAGAACTCTGCTTGTAACATGCTGAATGCATATTTCTGTCTCCACCCTACTTACTGAGCAAGTTGTCACTCATTCCCCTATAGTGTGTTTTACAGGTTTCGAATGGATTATAAATACTTAACAAACACCAGAACACTAGTAAACTAGGACGGGAAGTGAGATGCAACAAGAAATGGCCGGTTATTACCCTTAGTATTAACTGTTTATCTTTTAAGGAAAACTACACAAGATTCCTCAAAGGGCTTGGTAGTTTTCAATATTTTGGTTTGCATGTGAAATAACAGGTACCCGTGGGGTTTACTGCCACTCTTTTATAAGGTCAAATTACAAGTTTATTATTACAAATTATTTCAAAGGATTACTTCACATATTTATATCAAACAAGTATTGAATTGGACGCTTCAAAGGGGTAAAGTCGAGTACGTCTGGTGTAAACCAAGTTTAGGATAGCAACTATGAGAATAGTTTCTATCTTATGATGACTTACACAGCGGAACTATTATAACTTTACCTTTTCAAGGCGTGACACAAATGATAAGAGTTAAAAGAACAAACAAATAACCAAGCTCTATGAGGCATTTTGTTAAGCATAAGCCCTAGGGGACCTTCCACCAATATGACAAAGACAAGTAGTCTATACAGCCATATTACTTTGGCACAACAAAAGCCATAGGTAAATACTTCCATCGCCCTTCTTGATGCCTTCATTATCTAAAGTTAGCCCCACGCCGAGTAGTTAGCATACCTCTCTTTTGGTCTTAAAAAGCCAGCTTCTATCTTTTAATTCTTTTAAGTTTGAATTTTTCTTGATTTTTATTTATTTTTCTTAACCTGACCTATATTGAATCATATACCGATTTAGTATAGATCATCAACTAAGGATTAAGAAAAACTTGGTTCTTTTTTATTTTGAAAAGTTTGGAATCACCACTTGACCGAGGTTGGGAAAAAATGGGTTAAGTTAAATTGATTAGGTATATCAATTTTAAGATAGCCACTAGTCTATTCTAAAAACCAATTTTTTTAGACGGCTTTTAAAAACTAGAGATTTTGAATTCAAGGACTAACCTATTAAACCCTAATCGAGTACTACTCTTAATTTTTCGAAATTAATTTTATCATTTAAAAAACATGTTTTAGTATGAATGAATAATTCTAAAAATAAGATTAATTTTACTTACACACAAAAAGAAGAAAAAAAATAGAATTTATTTATAAAAGGGAAAATAAAAAAAGTTTTCCTATTTTAAATAGGTCCATAAGTGCCTACATACCCTTTAATAGGGATCGGACTTTCCATAATTCATTCGATAAAATTCTAATGTATTAGTGATTTTTAATTTTGAAAAAATCCGGCTAACCATTGTTTTGTTTAAGAAAATTAGTAGGAAAAGGGGCCTAATTTTTCAATGTTTATTTTTTTGGAAAATTTTAGAAATCTTAATTTTGAAGATGGTTAATTGAGAATTTTATTGTATTTTATTATTTTTATAAAAAATTCTAAGTGATAAAAACTAATTTTATTGTACATTTATTTATTTATTTTTATATCTTATTATTTACTTTTTAATTTCTAATCGAAGCATAAATAAATGAATAATACTGCTTTTCCTTTTTTCTTTCTTTCTTTTCTTTTTTCTCCTTTTCTTTTTCTTTTTTCTTTTCTTTTTGAATTTTTTTTACAATAAAATACAATATTAAAGGAAGAAAAGAAAAAAAAATGTTGAAATACAACATAAGGCGAAAAAGGAAGGGGCTAAACTAGTGGACAGTAGGGCACGCGAGTCGTATAGCTAGATTCAAGTTAGAACTAGGTTAAGCTCTAGTTGTCCACCCTGATCACAGACAACGTACATATAGTGAAATGGAGAAGAAACACGGTGATTACAGGGGCTTTTTTAAGTGGTTTATAGTAGCCTTTTTAAGTGGGTGAAACAAGATTTATGTGTTTTTCTTTGGACTTAGTGGGTATAGGAGAAGCATTGTGCCTTATGGTGGTTGTTTAAGTGGTGGTCGAATTTAAGTGGCTAAAGTTAGAGAGAGAAATGTCATGCATCACTACTTGGTAGTAGTTGGTGTAAAAAGGTGATCGAGGTTGGGGTTTAGGATGGTAGAAAATGCTATGGTGTAGGTGGTTTTTGTGTAGGGGAGCGGTGGTGTTTCAAAGGTGGAGGGTAGTGACAATTAAGGTATGATTAGGCGATGATAGTGGTCGTGATAAGGAGTATAGTAGTTAATGGGCATTATTGGGTTTGTGAACTTAAGGCTTGGGAGCTTTAGTTTGATAAGTCCCAAGCTTATACCAACATGTAGAAAGAGAGAGGGAAAGCTTGTGCTTTATAGAGAGAGTAGATGGGAGATTGTATTTGAGAGCTCAAGAAAGAGAGATGATCCTTCCAAAGGGTGTGAGAGTGTCTATTTATACTCACTACGGCTTGAACAATCATGGAAACAAGCCTTAATGGGTGAATCAACAATAATGGAGCATCTCAAATTTCAAGTTTTTTTTCCAATTTTCAAAGTCGATTTAATTAGCTATTTTGATGAATTTGGATAGATTTTTGGCTTCTGTGCATATTATGCTATGTGTAGGATAAGATTATACTATGAGATCGTATATGTGTATGTGGAAATCATGTGAAAAATTAAGGCAAAGTGAAGGGTGTGAACTATGTGCATGAGAGAAAATAAGGGAAAAGGAAAGAAAGGGATGTTGATGTGGCGTCCACATAGCGCCACATGATCCAATTGAACCATGCCATTTGTCTCACCATGACACGTAACTCAATAACATCCCTACATGTGGTATAGGCATGAGAAGAAAAATAAAAGGTGAAATAACTGAGACCTCTCTCTTTTCTTTGATTACAAGACCAAGTAATTAACTAATTGGGCTATTGGCTTGTGCCTTAAAAAGCTATACAACTAAATTGTATTTAAGTTAGAAAGCAACCTAATTATCCTATAAAATAAAAATTATCCAAATAGAAAATTAATTAATCTAAACCTAACGACCTCAACATAACTCTAAATTTTTATTTTTTTTAAAACTACTTGTCTAAGACCTTTTTTTTTTATTTAAAGGAAATTTTTAAAAATATAAAGACAAAAAAATGTAGTATCTACAAGCTCATTGGTAATATGATCAATTGCCGCTTTGTCGTTAAGCATTAAAGTTATGTTACCTAACCTTATAGGCTCAACCTACTTGATTAAAGAGTCGACATCTACCTTGGAGATGATAGGAATTAACTCTTAAACCAGTTATGCGTAGCCGAGTTAAAGGACTCCAAGGATTCATATAGAGAATGCTAGCTTGAAACCCGATTCAAGACAAAGATTTTTATTCTAATGTCCATCTTTTACACTACTGCTAAGTCGAGCCCAGTCAAGCACCGAGCTCTCATAAGTTCTAATACAGTTTTCAAGCTACCAAACAGTCATGTCAACCTACTAAGCTTACATAATGACTTATCGAACAACACATCAACCTACTGTTACGCTTCGAAATCATAAAGTCATAACAGTCCCGCCGTGTAAACCAACATATGATAGTAGCTGACTTTACAGTTACTATTGTAGATTGATAAGGCAACTATGAATTCTCACTTTGAAGTAAACAACAACTCAATTAAAATTAATGCTAAAATTTACATAAAAAGCTAGAAACTTTAAGTCATGTATACATAATTATATTTACATTGTCTTATAATCCCAAGAAATTCTATATACTATGGTAGTTTGATAAGTAACATATTACATAATCAGCCCAAAGACCTAAGAGTTAGTAATAAACCTCTAGAAAACTTGGTTGTATTAATTAGCTTGATCCTCGCTGTCACGCCCCGAAGTGGCAGAGTCATAACAGCTCCCGCCGTGTAAACCATCCTAAGATAGAAGTTGGCCTTACAACCGCTATCTTAGACCTGATCTACACAAGGCGTCCACGACTAACCCGCTTTGAAGTAGACAATTTGTAATTTAAACAAATCATTTAAGAAAGTAAGAAAAGTTATATATAGTCACTATAATTCAGTTATTACATTAATCAGAAATGAAAAGTAAAACATGTGTTGATTCTTCAATGTTTTTCCTCACTCCCCAGGATCCAGCAGTTGCTAGCTTCAGAGTAGTTGTTGCCGCTTCTTAGCCAGCACCTGCACGACGTCTATAGAGATGTGAGCAACCACAGCTCAGTAAGTTAGGACGGAGGACTTAAAACTATACCATACACACAACAAGGTTTTCAATCACTTATTAGGTGCAATGCATGTGCAAGCAAATGCCATCGCACGACGTTGTCCGGCCCGTCGTGAGATTAGAGAAATTGCGCCCGCTCTAATCCGGGTTGAGGAGTTGCTGTTAATGCAACAGCTCACGACCAAACCCAGGCTTGTGTAATGGAGACCTTGCTCCTGCCGCAACTACCTTCGAACCACTGCCTTCACCCTCGCCGCGACCTCCTCTCCTGTCACTTAGTTCGACTGAGGATGAAGAAGGGACCATTTTGCAATTCTGCGCTATTCCTTCCGAAGGGGTCGGTATTTGGCCGGAGAGTCCTAAATCCCCTAACGAGTTGCCATGCATGTTCGATTATGATTACTGGTCGTATATTTGATTAAGTCCAATTTAGGGTGATCAATCATTACATACAATTCATACAACATGTGCCAAAGCAACAAACAGAATCATCGCATCACCCATAATCAAGCACATGCACACATTCAACTATCTAACAAGCACAACCAAGCATAATCTTAAGCCTCCAAAAATACAGCAACGTATTAATCCCAACTTACCTCGACTCCTCGCTCGCTCACTCGAGGTCCGATTTGCTCAGGCCATCGCCGGTTATCCCTATAACACGAACGTGGTTTCAGCTTTTCATATAAATATTATAGGTTCGTTTTATCCTACAACGCTTATTATTAGGTTTTGTTTAAGGTTTAATATGCCTAATTATCTAGGTATTAAGTTTTTTATAATTATTCTAGGTTTGGGGTTAGGTTCAGGTTCGGTTTTCGTATCGATTTCTGAACCGGGTTTTTAGTTCGATTTTTAAGTAATGTTTTAGATTCTAACCCTAAAAATCCGTTTCAACCTATAATGTGAAATTAATCACATTACTTCCCGATCTCCTATATACCATTATTACCCCTAGTTAGTATTTTATTCCATCCGGTACACTTAAATCCCTATTTGTGTACCGAATTTACTCCTAATGTGAGAAATTTTTATAATTTTCATATAATTACATAAATTCAAGTTTCTTATCAGATTTATTATATATCCCTATTATTTATATAATATCAATTTTTATCCTAATATTTTCTATTTATTGTATTTTCAAAAATTACACATTATGTATTATTACATATTATGCACATAATGCATTTCTAATATTTCTATTACCCTAATTACCATCTCTAACATAAATTACTACTTCAAAATGTCTAAATTCATCTTAGATCAGGTTTTACACCTAATTATTCTAATTTACAAAATTAACTCATAATTTACTATGTTTTTCTATTACTAATTTACTACATAATTAACCTAATAATTACATCTAACACCCTAAATGCTATAAGTATCATACTCCATCAGATCTTAACATCCTAAAACATGTAATTATTCACTAAATCAGAAATTAATCATTTAATTACATAATTAACCCTAAATTACCCATTTTATGCCTCTTTTTAGAGCCTAAAAATTATCTAAAAATTTCAAAAATTAATTTTTGAAAAAAAAGCTTCATAGCACTATTCTATATCATCTGAGTAATCTATAGAAAAATTTTGGGCTTGAAACTACACTCCTAAGGTCATTTATTTCTAAACCGAAATGTGCTCGATTTTGTATGATTTCTTTGAGACCATATATTACGGGACATAATTTCATCAAAATAATATTTTTCCTACAAACTACATACAAAAATATCCCAGAATAACAAAATTCATAATTTTATAATTATATTTACTATTTTTACAAAAATTCACAAGATTCGGGCTGGAAATCGGACTCACCGATTTGGGTGGCTCCGGCCACCGCGGGCCGCCGTGGCCTTTTCGGCTGGCCTGGGCGCTGCCACCACCGTGTGGTGGTGGTGGCCGTCCACTTCCAGCTCCTCGTCTAGTGTGGGTTCCTTTTAAAACCCTTAACTGCACAGTTTTTCTTATTTTTTTTATTTTCTAGATTTTCTCTCGAATTTTCGACTCTCCCTAATTTTCCCACTTTCCAAACTGTCCAAATAAGCTCTGTAAATTTTTTCCCTATTTATAGACATTTGCTGTAATTAATATGCATTAATTTGACAAGACTTTGTCCAAATTTCTTGATTTTTGGCTTTTAAGTTGTTCAATTTTTATTGGCTAATTTTTATTTTGCAGATTTGGACCTGCCACGACCTTATCTTGCTTCAGTTATCCACTTCTGATTTTTCTATAATTATTTTGTATTTTTCTTTAATTATTTACTTAATTTTCAGCCTATTTCACTAATTACGCGTATTTTTATCTACACGTAAATACATGTAGGGTGCACGTGAACATTCCTAAATATTATTTTGGTCATTCTAAAATTTTTAGTATACATATAATCTATCTCTAATAATTTATTAGTTATTATATTACACTTTTTGCCTTTTTGGTAATTAGCAGTTATTATGCTTAAAATTCGAAAATTTTATAGTCTCCTATTTTACTACTTATTTTCTTAAATTTAAGTTTACAGGGTCATTTTTACTGGTATCTTGTTAAATAGTTTATAATTTGGGTTTGATCAAATCTTTTAACCGATCGCCCTAAACCTTGGGTTCTAAATTCAATCTTACGATCAATTGGCTTAGCTTTGGGGCTTACACTCACTCCCCCATAGCACTTCAAAAGAAACTAACCTCGGGATAATTATACCGCAACATCTTAATCAGTACCTACAAGAAAATCTATAAGGTTATGAGCAACCAACAGCTTAGTAAGTTAGGATGGAGATTCAATAATGCATAACAAATACAAACAAGGTTTTCAAACAATTAATTATATATAGTGCAACACATAAATGTTGTCATACAACATGATCTGATCTATTGTGAAATCAAAGTAATTTCACCTGCTCTAATTCGTGTTGAAGAGTTTTCAAGTTTTCAAGTTTATGCAACAACTTACAACTAAACTCAGATTTGTGCAATGGAGACACCACTTTCCCCATGACTATCTTTCAAATCATTGCCCTCATCCTTACTGCGATCTCTTTTCCTATTACTTAATGCGGCATCTTAATCAATACTTGTAAGAAAATCTATAAAGTTATGAGTAACCAATAACTCAGTAAATCGAAATGGAGACTTAAGAATATATAATAAACACAAATAGGGTTTTCAAACAATTAATTATATGTAATGCAATACGTAAATGTCATCACATAACGTAGTCCAGTCGGTTATGAAATCAAAGTAATTTCACCTGCTCTAATCCAGGTTGAAGAGTTTCATGTTCATTTAACAACTCACAACTAAACTCAGATTTATGCAATGGAGACACTGCTTCAACCATAACTATCCTTTAAACTATTACCCTCGTGCTTACCGCGATCTCCTCTTCTGTTACTTAGTTTGATTAAAGATAAAGAAAATACCATTATGTTATCTAGTGTTATCTTTTTCAAAAGTATCAGTATTTGGTTGGAGAATTCTAACCGTCCCTTAAAAGGTTGCAATGCATGTCTAATTGAGATATTCAGGTCGGTTATAATTAAGTTCGGTTTAGGGCAATCAAACAATCTCACACCACTTAATTTACAATAATCACCAAAACACAACATAAATTTTCGGCATAAAATTAGATGCTCACAATCACATGCACATATAATTACTTACAAGCACAATCACATATAATCATAAGCCTTCGAGTACTTTAAAATAGTACTCCAAAATATAGCAATATATTGAACCCAATTTACCTAAAATTCTCGGTTTGCTCACTCGACTTACTGTAGGTCAACTTATTTTCACATGTCCTATAATATAAATACTCCTTATGACTTATAGACTCTAGATTATGATTTGACCTAATTTTCCAAATATATATATTACTTATTACTAATTTTATTTTAGGTTAGTTTCAGAATCAGTTTCTGAATCCAATTTCAATAAGTTTTTTACTATGGGCGTTATGTGTAAATCATAAGAATGCGTTCCAAACTATAATGTAAAATTAATCACATTATTCTCGAGTATCTTAAATAATACTTTTAACCCTTAACTAATATTCTAGTTTATACAATACATCCTAGTCCTTATTTAATTACCAAAATTTAAGTTTCATATTATATTTATTATCTATTACTATTATTATTATATTATCACTTTTATCCTAATATTTTATATTTATTCTAAATCTAATTTCGTATATTATCAATTTACACATATTCACTACATATTACACCTAATAATTACATCTAACACTTTAAATGATATAATTATCATACTACATCAAATATTAACTTCTTAAAACACCTAATTATACACTAAATTAGTAATTATTCATTTAATTACCAAAATCACCCATTTTATATATCATTTTAAGGCCTAAAAATTATCTAAAAATTTCAAAATTTCATTTCTAAAAAATCTCTTCATAACATTATTCTTCATCCTCTAAAGAGTCTATACAAAAAAATTGAGCTTAAACCTATACTATTAAAACTATTTATTTTTAAATCGAAATAAACTAAAGTTTGTAGGATTTTTTAAGCACTATAATTTTCAGACATAATTTTATCAAGCCAATATTTTTTCCTAAATCTATATATATAAAAACCTCAAATTACCAAATTTCATTATTTTCCAAATAAATTTAATAATTTAAATAAATTAAACAAGATTTAAGTTGAAATCAAACTCATTTATCCAATCAACTTTTGACTATTAGTGGTGGACTTAGGTGTGTTGGCAGCAATGGACAATGGGGGTAAAGTGTGGTGGTGGTAGCCGTTGGTGTCCATGTAGTTGTTGGTCGTAGGTTTTTTCTATAGGCCCTAATTGCACAATAAATTTGCTATTTTTTGAAAAAAAAAAAACTTAACTCTCTCTTTTTTATTTCTCTTTGATTTTCTTTGACTCCTAACTGACCAAATGAGTTCCAATTGGAGTTTGAGGTATTTATAGAGCTGCCTTGATATCTTTTTTTTTCAATTTTTGGTTAACATTTGGCCTTATCCTATTCCATTTTACTTTATATTTGCCTTACTTTAATTGGTTAAATTTTTTCTTCTTAATCCCAACATGCTACAACCTAAATCCAGACAATTCCTTGCTTTTTTTATTTTTATTTGATTTTTTTTATAATTTTCTTTAATTATTTAGCATTAATTTAGTATATTTCCGCATTTTAAGTAATTTCAAGTATTTTTACTTATACGTAAATACATATAGAGTACAAGTAAATACTTCCAAATATTATTTCTATTATTTTATAATTTTAAGTATATATATAATTTATTTATATAAACTCATTAGATATTGGAACTCGTTTTATGCATCTTCGATAAATCGTGGGTAATATGCTTATAATTCAATATTATGATATTTAATTATTTTATTACTTATTTTCCTAAATTTAAACTTACAGGGTCACTTTAACTAATACTCTAAGCTTCATCATATAATTTAGGCTCGATCAAATACTTTATCCAATCACCATGAATTTTACATAACGAATTTAATCTTTTAGTTACAAGGCTTACACCTACTAAGCATACAGGCCGACCTGCCGAGTAGATATACCGACCTGCCGAGCATACCGACTAACCTATCGAGCAACCATACCTATTGCTAAGCTCTTATCATGATCTGGACAATGTCTAAGCAGATTAACCTCAAACTTTGACCAAGCCAAGCTACCAAAACATTTAACCTAAAGAAATGAGGACCTAGACTCCCAATGTCTATCAATATCTGAGCTCTAACCCAAACAGGACCAGATTTACCAAGTTCTCAAACCTTCTCCTGATGTCTCTTATGCTTATTTCTATAGGCCCAAGATTATCCCCGACTTTGCTTCAACAAAGATGGCTTATGTACATGGCGCTAACCACCCTTTGATACATATCTTTTAGCACAACATTCCAAAAGGATTCCTTACTTTTTCGTACAAAATATTTTTTGTCTTATTTACCCTTTTTAGTATATTTTATGTATTCTATTTGCAAATTACCTTTTTATCTTTTTTATGTATGTATTACAACCCTAGTGAGGCTATATAAATACCTTACTACCTTTGTATGTAGATAACAACTCATTACATCATATTATTACAAGTTTTTTTTGTGAGTAACTCTAGTGTTCTCATTTTCTCTTTAACTCTTATCTATTCCTTTTAACAACAAGTGACCCTATACTTCGAATCTGTGAGTCATATTCAATGAATTATTGGCTTAACAAGATCGATTGGTGTATCATATTTAGTTGGTAGCTACCCGAATTTGCTAATCCCCCTTTATTTTTCTTTCGTTTCTTCTCATTGTAGTGCTTCTTTATGTGTACATCCGGAGACGTATTAGGAGTCAACTAAGAAAAATTTCTCTTTATACCTATAGATTGATGAGGTCAATCCCTATTATAGCTTTCTCTTCAATTGGCTCTAAAGATAATACCAATAGTCATTTGATTTCTTTAACTTGTAAAAGTATTGGAACAGTTTTTTAGTCATCCTATACATTAACCTTTGACAAAAACCTTCAAATCTAATAAGGATATCGATAAAGTTCGACTTGAGTTGGTGTAGATTTACCTTGTGATAATTAAAGAAGGAATTCGAGAATTCACCAAGGGGAATGCGAAGACCATACTTAAGCATTTATAGTACGGGTAGAAATTTCCCTGGTTAAAGCAACCCTCATGTTCCTTATGAGCCTTTTTAATATCAATTAGGGAGTATATGTCATGCCCCGAAGCGGTAGAGTCGTAACAGCCCCGCTGTGTAAACCATTCTAAAGTAAAAGCTAATATTACAGCCACTATCTTAGACTTGATTTAATTAAGAAAGTATTAAAAAATATATACTATGATTCAAATATTATAATTAATGTTTACATGATTTCATAACATTATATTATCTAAATGTTGCGTTATTTAAAAATGGAATATTCTAAAGTAAAAACTAAGACTTTAGTAATATATCTTTTTTTCAGATGTATTTCTTTACTCTTTAGGATCCAGCAGTTGTTAGCTGTAAAGTAACTATAAGGCTGCTTCCCAACTATTACTTGCAACAACATTTATAAGGATGTGAGCAACTAATTGCTCAGCAAGTTGAGATGGAGACTTAAAAGCATACATCAAACTCAAATAGGGTTATCAACTAAATTAGTTAGATGCAATACATGTACAAGCAAATGCCATCGCATGACGTTATCCGGTTCATGTTAAGATTAGAGAAATTACACTTGCTTTAATTCGGGTTGAGGAGTTTTTATGTTTATACAACAACTTACGACCAAACCCAAACTCGTGCAATTAAGACACCATTCCTCCTACAATTACTTTTAAACCATTAACTTCACCTTTGCCGTAATTTCCTCTCCTGCCACTTAGCTTAACTAAGGATGAAAAAAGGACCCATTATACTATCTAACTTTACTTCCTTCGAAGGGGTCGGTGTTTTGCAGAAAACCCTAAACATCTTTCCTAATAGGTTCCTGTGCAAGTCCATTTTAGACTTATAAGTCATATACTTAGTTAGGTCCAATTTAAGGTTTCAATTAATTCAAATAAATCACAGAAATACAAGTTAAATCAGTAAACCGGAACCATACATTCAAGTTATGATATATGCATACACAAGAATGCACACAATCAACTATCTAACAAATATAACTAAGTATAATCTCAAGGCTCTGAGTACTATAAAATAGTGCTCCGAAATACAGTAACGTAATGATACCAACTTACCCAAATTTCCTGCTTACTCACTCAAGGTATGACTCACACAAACCATCACTGATTGTCCCTATGGTACAAATATTATTTTAGTTCTCATATAACTATTATACAAAGATTTTATTCTATAATATATATTATGATTATCTTTAGTTTAGGGTCTTACTATGTTTAGTGACTTAGGTTTAAATCTCTCGAGGTTACTTCTCTTATTTAGCTAGGTTTCAAATTTGCTTCTTATTTCGATTCCGATTTAGCTTTTAAATTAGGTTCTAATTTACCTTTTTATTACCCTTTGTTTTTAAGTCTTTTAAATGCCTTTTAATCTTTTGTTATGGTTTATTTGACAAGCATAACCTTTAGTTTAAGTTTTTGACTTACTATTTAATATACTTATATTAACCATAATCTGTTTCTACTTTTGAATCAATTTTTTATTTAGAAATTGTCTACATTTTAATGTATCATTGATACATATGTGTGTATCTTTAAATATTTAGTTTTTAGTTTAAAATTACAATTTTATTCAATTATTTAAGTTTTATATTTCTTATGACTAAACTAGTTTCTGATTCGATTTCTAAATCAATTTATGAATTAAGTTCTATTTTAGCTTCCGGTTATTGTTTTTATTTGTAAACTATAAGAATTCCTTTTAAATCATTATGTGAAATTCATCTAACTATACTTAGAGATCCTAAATCTTTGTTTTAGCTTTTAACTAATATTTTAGTTAGTACGGTATATTATATTCTTAATTTAACTACCGTATTTATTCTCAATATGAGTATAACCTACATTTTTCACATAAGTTTTTAAATTTATATTCCAAATCAAATTTATATAATATTCCTAATATTGTAATATTATCAATTTTCACCTAATTTATTTTACTCATCTAATTTCCCTCTTTACATATTATCTACTATTTCCTAATTTACACATCTAACACATATCCAATCACTCCAACATCACTAATACCATCCTTAATCAGTATCTGACTTCGCAAAATATCTATTACAACTTAAATTATAAAATTAACTTAAATATATCATTTTACCTATTATTCCTTTATACTTATTTATTGCACAATATGTATATTACATGCAACCAATACCTCAAACTCTACAAATACCATCTCACATCATCAATTATCATCCAAAGATCCTAATTACATACCAAATCAGTATTTTCACTAAATTAACATTAAATTATCAAATTAAGCCTACAAATTACCTTTTATGCATGATTTTAGGGCCTAAAAAGTTAAGTAAAAAATTTCTAAATTTTTTTTTAGAAAAACTCTTTATAGCATTGTAATATATATCCTAACTTATATAAAAATTTTGATGTTAAAACTATATCATTAAGATAATTTAAATCTAACTAAAAAACTAATTTGGATTTAGCTATCCCTTAAGAGTAGTATATCTCGATGCCTAAATTTATTAAATTGACATTTTTTCCTAAATCAACATATTAAACTATCCCATAATATCAGATTTCATAATTTTCCATAACTATATGATATTTTTAATAAATTAAACAAAATTGGAAGAAAATTTAAACTCATCACCGTTGCAAGCTCTTGCCACCACGACCTTGTTAGCACAACCAAGCATGGGGTCCACTAGGCAGTGGTTGGTTTAGTTTTGCCCCACATGCTGTTCGGGTGTGGGTTCTCTTATAATGCCTTAAATATGCACTATTTTGCTTTTTTCTTTTTTGTAAAATTACCCTCTCCTCCTTTCTTAAGCTCTCTCTAATTTTCCTAGACTCACAACTGACCAAAATGAATTTTAGAAGTAGTTTGCTGAATTTATAGTATGGTCTTAGGTTTTTCTTATGATTTTTTATTCTCAAGTATCCCTTATCTCTTTCCTTTTTACTTTCTATTTGTTCTAGTTTGATTTGTTGATTTTCTTTCTTTAAATTTCAGCTTGCTATGCCTATTTCTAGACCATTCCACATTTCTCGTAAATTTTTTTAATTATTTAATGTTATTTTAGCTTAATTTAGGTATTTTAAATAATTTCACATATTTTTACCTACACATAAATACATATATAATACAGTTAAATACTTCCAAATATTATTTTCATTATTTTATGATTTTTAGTATACATATAATTTATCTCTATCGATTCGTTAGTTATCGGAACTCGTTTTACGCATTTCCGATAAATAACAAGTAACATACTTATAATTCAATATTATAATATTTAATTATTTTATTACTTATTTTTCTAAATCTAAACTCATGAGATCGCATTTACTAATATTTCTAGTTTTATCGTAAAATTTGGTCTGTTTGCCCTACATTTCACAAAGCAACTCCTAAACATCTGATTGCGAGACTTATAGTATAGACATGAAATGTGAGCATGCATCTTCAAATTCATTCTTAGTCATCTAGCTTAGAACTTTAAAGGGTACACCACTTAGCTCAACCTTAACAAATAAATAATTTAATGGTTTTGCATCTTCACCATCACTTGGGTACATGTCTCTTGGCAACTCATCAATCTTAGCTAAAATATCATCTACCCTAGTCATAACATTACTCTTTGACATTGTTGTGTGCTTTATCATTGTTGTCGCGTAACCTTAAGTATAAGATTCATTTTATCACCTAAAACAATATAGGAAGAAGTAGAAGAAATTGCATCCATACCTTCCATTATTAGGTTAAAAGTCATAAGAAAGCTTTGAATTGATGCAAGATCTTAAACTCTAGAAAGGATTTGAAGAACAACCTAAACTCTCAAACAAAAATCCTTAAAGCTTGTGAAAGGAAGAAAAAGTGGATTTTAAGTATGAGATCACCTATTTGTAGGTATGTAAGATAACTGCTTAAAGAATCTTGGGAAGTAAACTGACATTGTAACTCATGCTCGAATTTTGCCACTTATCCTATAAGTGAAACTCACTGCTTTGATGACATATCTCGAAGCGGCAGAGTCGTAACAACCCCACCGTGTAAACTATTCTAAGATAGAAGTTGGCCTTACAACTGCTATCCTAGACCTGATCTACACAAGGCATCCACGATTAACCCGCTTTGAAGTAAACAGTTTGTAATTTAAATAAATCATTTATCTAAGAAAGTGAGAAAATATATATATACACACTAAAATTCAGTTATTACAATTAACGTTTACAATATTTCTTCGTAATATATTTCCTAGTTATTATATTATTCAGAAATGAAAAATTTTAAAATAAAAGCTTAAACTTTAAAAATATATGTTTGTTCTTCAGATGTTTTTCCTCATTCCCCAGGATCCAGCAGTTGCTAGCTTCAGAGTAGTTGTATGCCACTTTTTAGCCAGCACCTGCATGACGTCTAAGAGATGTGAACAACCACAGCTCAGTAAGTTAGAATGGAAGACTTAAAACTATACCATAAACATAACAAGATTATCAACCAACTTATTAGGTGCAATGCATGTTCAAGCAAATGCCATCGTACGACGTTGTTCGGTTCATCGTGAGATTAGAAAAATTATGCTCGCTCTAATCTAGGTTAAGGAGTTGCCGTTAATGCAACAGCTCACGACCAAACCTAAGCTTATGCAATGGAGACACTATTCCTCCAGCGACTACCTTCGAACCATTGACTTCACCTTTACCGCGACCTCCTACCCTGTCACTTAGTTTGACTAAGGATAAAGAAGGGACCATTATATTATCCTGCGCTATCCCTTTCAAAGGGGTCGGTATTTAGCCGGAGAATCCTAGGTTTCCCCTAATGGGTTGCCATGTAGGTCCAATTATGATTACAAGTCGTATATTTGATTAGGTCCAGTTTAGGTCTAGTTTAGGGTGATCAATCATTTCATACAAATCATACAATACAAGCCAGAACAACAATAGAATCACAGCATCACTCATAATTAAGCACATACACATAACCAATTATCTAATAAGCACAACCAAATATAATCTCAAGCCTCCAAAATACAACAACGTATTAATTCTAACTTTCCTTGACTCCTCACTCACTTACTTGAGATTCAACTCGATCAGGCCATTGCCGATCATCCCTATAACACAAACGTGATTTCAGTTTTTCATATAACTATTATAGGTTGGTTTTATCCTATAACGCTTATTGTTATCTTTTGTTTAGGGTTTAATATGTTTAGTTATCTAAGTTCTCAAATCTTTTATAATTATTTTAGGTTTGGGGTTAGATTAGGGTTCAGTTTCTGTATCGTTTTCTATATTAGATTCTAGTTTGATTTCTAAATACTGTTTTATACTCGAACCCTAGAAACTTGTTTTAACTCATAATGTAAAATTAATCACATTACTTCCAGATATCCTAAATACCATAATTACTCCTAGTCGGTATTTTATTATACCTAGTACACTTAAATCCTTAATAGTGTACCGAATTTACTCCTAATGTGGAAAATTTTTACATTTTTCATATAATTATATAAATTCAAGATTTCTATCAGATTTATTATATATCCCTATTATTTATATAATATCAATTTTTTATTCTAATATCTTCTATTTATTATATTTCCAATAATTACATATTATGTATATAATATACATCTAATGTTTCTAACACTTTAATTACCATCTCCCAACATCAATTATTATTTCAAAATGTCTAAATTCATCATAAATCAGATTTTATACTTAATTACCCTAATTTACAAAATTACTATTTTTCCCTATTACTTATTTACTACATAATTAACCTAATAATTACATTTAACACCATAAATGCTATAAGTATTATACTTCATCAGATTTCAACACCCTAAAACATATAATTATTCACTAAATCAGTAATTAACTATTTAATTACTTAATTAATCCTAAATTACCCATTTTATGCCTCATTTTAAAGCCTAAAAATTTCTAAAATTAATTTTTGAAAACGGACTTTATAGCAATGTTCTATATCATATAAGTAGTCTACATAAAAATTTTGAGCTCAAAACTACACTCCTAAGATTATTTATTTCTAAACCGAAACATGTTCGGTTTTGCATAATTTCTTAAGAACCATATCTCATAGGACATATTTTCATCAAAATAATATTTTTCCTAAAAACTACATACAAAAATATTTCAGAATAACAAAATTCATAATTTTCTAAGAATATTTACTATTTTTACAAAATTACATAAAATCGGGTTGGAAATTGAACTTACCGATATAGATGGCTCCAACCACCGCCAGCGCCGTAGCCTTGTTGACCGGTCTAGGCGCTGCCCCCACCATGTAGTAGTGGTGGCTGTCCACTCCTAGGTATTCGTTTGGTGTGGGTTTCCCTCAAAGGCCCTAATTGCATAGTTTTTTTATTTTTTTTTAACTCTAATTTTTCTCTCAATTTCGCCTCTTTCTATTTTTCTCACTCTCCAAACTGACCAAATGAGCTTCTGAATTTTTCTTGTTATTTATAGAGCTTTAGGGAAATTATTATACATTAATTTGATTAGACAACTACCTTATCTTCTTCCAATTTGTCTTTTGTGTTATTCTAATTTAATTGGCTAATTTTTTTCTTATTTTCCTCAACTGCCATGACCTATATCTGGATCATTCCTTATTTTTTCTTATTTTTCTTTATTTTTCCTTAATTAATTATGAATTTTCTTTAATTATTTAATAAGTTTTTAACTAATTTAAGTAATTTAGCATATTTTTATCTACACATAAATACATGTAAGGTACATGTGAACATTCCTAATTATTATTTAGGTCATTCTATGATTTTTAGTATACATAAAATTTATCTTTAGTAATTTATTAGTTATTAGATTACACTTTTCGCCTTTTTGATAATTAACAATTATTATACTTAAAATTTAAAAATTTTATAGTCTTTTATTTTATTACTTATTTTCTTAAATTCAAGTTTACGAGGTCATTTTTACTAATATTTCTAGCTTTACTTATAATTTAGGCTTGATCGAATCTTTCAATCGATCAAAACTCTAAGTAACTGATTGTAGGGCTTACACTTAATCTCCTAAAGCAAGACCTATGTCGCATTAGTGTAACCTATGAACAGTTGACAAGTATCCATGCCAATTAATATACTTGAATTTGCATGCACAAAAGCAAAATCATAATCAAACCAAAGCTTCTTAGGTAAGTCATGTCATCTTAGTGTCAACATATCAATAAGGTTAAATTGTTTTGCTCAACCTTAAAATTGAATGACACATTTTGACCAATTCAGTCTTTAAAGACAAAAGCATAAAGCAACTCAAATGTTACATTGCTTGACACGCCTTTCAATGCATTAACTCTACCCTAACCCTAACACCAGGCAGTTAAGCTTAATCAAAAGCCAAGCAAGAGAGAGAGTTAATAGATAATCCTTAGAACCCTATAGAAATACAAAGATGAAAATCCTAAATAAGAAGATTAGAAACCCTAGAGTAAGTTCAACCCTAAAACCCTAATTATACACATAAAACCCTAAAAACCTTAATATGCAAGAAATCTTAAAATGACTATAAAACCCTAACAAATTCCCTAAAACCCTAAAGTAATGAGAAAAACCAAGTTGTATAATAAGAAACATTCATTAAGTATAAACATGTACTTCAATTGCCTAAAACTCTGAGTACTAAACGTATACGTGAACCAATAATTGTAAAAGGACCCAAATCCTTAAGGAAACCCTAAGCTTACACGTAGGACATGAAAATTAATTAAATTAAAATATTAAAATGCAACACAACATTATAATTCCCTAATTATACTTAATATGCTTAATTAGACTCAATTGTGGTTAGTTGCCTAATTATACCCTAAACCTTAACCATCTTTCATTATATCTTAATTAACAATAAGAGAATCACAATCAATGATAAAAGAAAAAAGGATTAGTTAGCGAGATTAGGGACAATTGTCCCTTAAGAAACAATATTATGCCAAAAGGGTAAAAGGCATATGAAGGTACATGGTACAAGTGGGGACTATATGTTATGTACACCAAAATTTCACTATCTTGTCCCCCTCATTCCTAAGGGTAGGTACGGTTTAGTTCGGTATAATTTGCCTCCCTTTTCGAACTGAACCTAATATTATGGTTCGGTTTTCCTTTTAAATCGAACCTAACTATATATTTTGATTAATAAATTTTTCGAATTTAAAAAAAAAAATTAGCTTGGTCCTATTTGAAACATGGTTCGAACTACTTTTACTATATACTTTTATTATACTATTATATATTTTCATTGCATTTGTGATAATCCATGTCCCTAATAAGCCAATGCGCATTGTTTTTGTGAAAATTTATTCTACTTTACGTAGATTTCTCAATTTGTCAAACTACCTACTTGTAGCATACTGGCTTGTAGTGAATCAATCAAGACAAAGTAAATTTTACACTATTACTACTCACCATTTACAAATTTCACTTTACATCCATCCAAATGCAACTTCTTACTATGCACAAATTCCTACAAGTTAAACTACATAGACAATTTTGGATTTCATGCTTTTTCATAAGATGCTTTTGCCATTTTTATAATATATAAGCTACTTAAAATTTCAATAATATAATGCACTAATGAATTTTTTAGGATGCTAATGTTGGTTCTTCAAAAATATATGTTTTCAGACTTGTCTACATCATTATTATTGTGGCATTGCAAAATAGCCATCTTTGAACCGAGAAACAACCAAAGATGGATATGTTTTGAGATCTACAAACATAAATGTTTATACTTTCTTATACACATTAACTAAGCCATAATGACAATGTTAAGTAAACTTCTCCATGTTAGGCACTTATTACTTACACTAATGCTAAATACATTAGCATACGATCAGCCTATTAACTATTTCCTTTTTTTTTATAATATTCAAATGGTTTTATTCGATTTTAACCAATCGATTTGGTTATACTCTCTAAACTGAATTGCAAACCAATTACACTAGACAGGATCAAACCAATTGTAAAAGAATTGATTTTTCAATTAGGTTCACTGTTTTTTTACCCTGCCCTATGTTACACCCCGAAGCGGCAGAGTCGTAATAGCCCTACCGTATAAATTATTCTAAGATAGAAGCTGGCCTTACAACCGCTATCCTAGAACTGATTTACATAAGGCGTCCATGACTAATCCGCTTTGAAGTAAACAATTTGTAATTTAAATAAATCATTTACCTAAGAAAGTAAGAAAATATATATATACACCATAATTCAATTATTACAATTAATGTTTACAATGTTTCACCGTAATATATTTCCTAGTTATTACATTATTCAGAAATGAAAAATTCTAAAATAAAAGCTTAAACCTTAAAAATATATGTTTGTTCTTCAAATATTTTTCCTCACTTCCCAAGATCCAGCAGTTGCTAGCTTCAGAGTAGTTGTAAGTCGCTTCTTAGTCAACACCTGCACGACGTCTATAGGGATGTGAGCAACCACAGCTTAATAAGTTAGAATAGAGGACTTAAAATTATATTACAAACACAAACAAGGTTATCAACCAAATCATTTGGTATAATGCATATTCAAGCAAATGCTATCGTATGATGTTGACTGGCCCATTGTGAGATTAGAGAAATTGCGCCCGCTCTAATCCAGGTTGAGGAGTTGCCGTTAGTGTAACAGCTCACGACCAAACCCAGGCTTATGTAATGGAGACATCACTCTTCCTGCAACTACCTTCGAACCATTGACTTCACCCTTGCTGCAACCTCCTCACCTGTCACTTAGTTCGACTAAGGATGAAGAAGGGACCATTATGCTATCTTGCGCTATCCCTTTTGAAGGGATCGGTTTTTAGCCGGAGAATCTTAGGTTTCCCCTAATAGGATGCCATGCAGGTCCGATTATAATTACAGGTCGTATATTTGATTAGGTCCAGTTTAGGGTGATCAATCATTTCATACAAATCATACAATACAAGCCAGAATAACAACAGAATCATACCATCACTCATAATCAAGCACATACACATAACCAACTATCTAACAAGCACAACTAAGTATAATCTCAAGCCTCCAAAATACAGCAACGTATTAATCCTAACTTACCTCGACTTCTTACTCACTTACTTGAGGTTTGACTCGCTCAGGCTATTACCGATAATCCCTATAACACAAACGTGATTTCAGTTTTCCATATAACTATTATAGGTTGGTTTTATCCTATAACACTTATTGTAATCTTTTATTTAAGGTTTAATATGTTCAATTATCTAAGCTCTCAAATCTTTTACAATTATTCTGGGTTTGGGGCTAGGTTCGGGTTTAGTTTCTGCATCAATTTTTTAAATTAAGTTCTAATTCGATTTCTAAGTACTGTTTTATACACGAAACCTAAAAACTCGTTTCAACTCATAATGTGAAATTAATCACATTAGTTCCAAATATCCTAAATACCATAATCACCCCTGGTTGGTATTTTATTCCACTAGATATACTTAAATCCTTATTAGTATACCGAATTTACTCCTGATGTGAAAAATTTTTACATTTTTCATATAATTACATAAATTTAAGTTTTCTATCAAATTTATTACATATTCTTATTATTATCGTAATATCAATTTTTATTTTAATATTTTCTATTTATTATATTTCTAATAATTGCGTATTATGTATTATTACTTATTATATACATAATATACATCTAATATTTCTATCACTCTAATTACCATCTCCCAACATCAATTATCATTTCAAGATGTATAAAGTCATCATAAATCAGATTTTACACCTAATTATCCTAATTTACAAAATTAACTTAAATTTTACTATTTTTCCCTATTATTTATTTACTACATAATTAGCCTAATAATTACATCTAACACCCTAAATGCTACAAGTATCATACTTCATCAAATTTCAACATCCTAAAACATATAATTATTTACTAAATCAATAATTAACTATTTAATTACTTAATTAACCCTAAAGTACCTATTTTATGTCTCATTTTAAGGCTTAAAAATATAGAAAATTAATTTTTGAAAATGGGCTTAATAGCATTGTTCTATATCATCTAAGTAGTTTATACAAAAATTTTGGACTCAAAACTACACTCCTAAGGTTATTTATTTTTAAACCAAAATATGCTCAGTTTTGCATGATTTCTTAAGAACCATATATCACGAGACATATTTTCATCAAAATAATATTTTTCCTAAAAACTACATACTAAAATATTCCAAAATAACAAAATTCATAATTTATTAAGAATATTTACTATTTTTATAAAATTACACAAAATCGGGTTGAAAATCGAACTCACCGATTTGGGTAACTCCGGCCACCGTTGATGGCCATGGGTATATCGGCCTACCTGGGCGCTGCTACCACCGTATAGTGGTGTTGGCCGTCTACTCCCAGCTACTTGTCGAGTCTGGGTTCTCCTTAAAAACCCCAACTTCATAGAATTTTTGTGATTTTTTCTAAAACCATAATTTACTCTCAAATTCACCTCTCTCTATTTTTCTTACTCTCCAAACCAAGCAAATGATCTTCTGAAATTTTCTTGCTATTTATAGAGCATTAGGGAAATTATTATGCATTAAATTGATTTGATAACTACCTTATCTTCTTCCAATTTACCTTTTGTGTTTTTCTAATTTAATTGGATAATTTTTTTCTTATTTTCCCCAACTACCACGACCTAAATTTGGACCATTTCTTATTTTTTCTGATTTTTATTTATTTTTCCTTAATTAATTATGAATTTTATTTAATTATTTAGTATTATTTTAGCACATTTCGCGTATTTTAAATAATTACACGTATTTCTACCTACATGTAAAGTTATATATAGTGTAAATAAATATTCCTAAATATTATTTAGGTCATTTTATGATTTTTAGTATACATATAATTTATCTTTAGCAATTCGTTAATTATTGGAATGCATTTTACGTATTT
Organism: Lumnitzera littorea; assembly: GCA_024138015.1. NCBI lineage: Eukaryota > Viridiplantae > Streptophyta > Magnoliopsida > Myrtales > Combretaceae > Lumnitzera > Lumnitzera littorea. Next base: position 146,296,228 of record JAMXBB010000001.1, read on the forward strand.
TCGATAAATAATGAGTTATATACTTAAAATTTGAAAATTTTATATTCTTTTATTTTATTACTTATTTTCTTAAATTCGAACTTACGGGATCATTTTTACAAATATTTCTAGCTTTACTTTATAATTTAGACTCGATCGGATCTTTCAACCGATCGAAACCTTGAGTGGCTGGTTGTAGGGTTTACACCCTACTCCTTCCCACACTACATGCCAGCTACCCCCTCTACCTTCCTCTCCAATTTTCTTTCATTTTTGCCTTCGTTTCATTTTACACAAACACTCTTAAAATCTCTCTAAAAAACTACTTCAAAACCTTACCTAAAAACCACCCTCTACACCAACCACCACAGGCTGCCACTCTACCTCCACCACACCACCTAGCTATACACCACCCTCACATCTACCCTAAGTAGGCCAACAAACACACCCATACCATTTCCCTTACCAAGCTCACAATTCGTGCACACAAGAGGGGCCATTGCATCTTCATTTCGGTAAGCTAGTTAACCTCATTTTCTTTAGTTCTTCACTTAGAATTGTATAAAATTTGTACATTATAGACACACACATACTTATAAACATACGTGTTTTAGATTTAAGATGGTCACATGAATGGTTAGTTAAGGTAATGCACATATTAGGCTTGGTATGTTTGAGTATCATCATTAACATGAAGTGGAGATTAGTGCTTAATAGGTTCTATTAACAAATCAATGTGATAGAAAAATTAACTTACATTAAGTGAAAACATATTTTAGATTAAGGAAAAGCACTAAATGAATGATATGTAGAAAATGTGATGGAAGCCCTAAAAACACCACTACAACCGCTACTTCTAGGTTGTGTAAAGGTTTGTAAATTTTGATTTATTACTATAATAGCATGATTAATTAGAGTTAAGTATGATTTAGGTTGTGATTAATTTAGTTAGTAGGGTAACGATAAGTTAATGACTTAAACTAGCTTAGTTATTAATTAGAGGCTTAAAAATAGTGTTAAAAGCCTTATTAACAATAAGGACCAAATTTGGAACATTTACTAAATTGGACTACACTTAAAGTATATAATGGGCTTAGGCCCAAAATGGTGAATAGAAATGGGCTTAAGGCCCTAAAGTGTAAAATAAGCTAAAAAAAAATTTAAAATTTAGACCCTAGAAAGTAGTAACCAGATCTAAAACCAAAAATGAAAAGATCATTAATTAAAATATATAGGGTCCAATTAATCTTAAGGCTCATCGAAGACATCCTTTATAAGCCTCTTAACAAGACAAGGTTTTAAACTAGTGAAAAGAGCCAATTTAAACCCACTAGAGTAATAATAAGGCCTAAGTTAAAAGCTATTGAATTTGGGCAAAAAAATCTAACTTAAAAATACCTAAATAAAAGCCCAAAAAATCAAGTGTAAGGCCTAATACCAAAGTTAGGCTGAAAGCCTAAAATTCGGCCAAACCTTAAAGTAGTCGAACTAATCTATTGACCAACAAAATTAATTGACACAAACCAAAACCATACGAGCCCAAACACCTAAAAAGGACTTCACTAAATCAAAGAACACTTAAAAACGATAAGAAACAACAATAAAATCATTAAAAATTGACTCAAAATAGAGGAGTTATTGCTAAAATACGAAAACAGTAAAAGCGAAAGGTTTAGAACAAGAAGAGATAACTAAGTAGTTTAGATATAATACTTGTATACTTAATTATAACCTTTAGATGACGTGGACCTAAAGATCGACTCGACTGAGTATTATTAGGATTGCTAAACGTTATGGCTAAGTAAGTGTACTGACCCCATCTTATCTTGTATTTGCTTGTAGTATAGAGTACTAATTAATGATATATGTATGAAATGGTTATGCTTAGGGATCAAGATATTCGTATGTCTTTGAATTGGTTGTACTTGCTTACCAAAATATGATAATATATCAAAACCAATAATTCGTTGTTGCATTAGTTAATGGGGCTTTAGAGTGTCTATCGTATACTTGGTTGGTCACTTGTGAACTGGAATAATAATTATTTGACTTTAATATGAATCAATCATGCATTGCACATTTCTACATTAATATAGAATGGGTGTCAACACTATGCAGTGGAACAGGAGATCATGCATGTTGGATTTGCATTTATATTATGTTATTGTTGTATCATATGACGTATTTGTACGATGTATTCTTACCTTGACCTTTGAGATCTATTTGGCTTTGGGGAGTGCGACTCTCTACTTGAGGCCAAGCAGTATCCGCTACTTTGGGTTTACTTAGAAAAGATGATATTCGATCGGGCAATAGATGTAAAGACTCAGTGTAACACCTCGAAAATGGTAGAGTCGTAACAATCCCACTATTTAAACCAATCTAAAATAGAAACTGACCTCATAACCACTATCGTAGACTTAATTTATATAAAGCGTTCACGACTAACCCACTTCGAAGTAACAATTTATATAAAAATACTAGTAAAATTATATACGAAAGTTTAAAACATATATATTATCTCCAACATCCTAGGAGATATTTATACATCATAGTAGTTTTAAATGAGGGAAATATTTACATAAATATATTCTCAAGACTAAGAGTTAAAAGCAAAAATTCTCAAAAGTTCCGTAGTTCTCCATTAAGTTATCACGTTCCTAGGAATATAAAAGTAACTAATCTCTTGATAGTTATATCAAGGTTGATCAACACCTGCAAAAAGATCTATACGGGTATAAATATCCAACCGCTCCATAAGTAGGGGTGAAGACATAAGACTATGTAATAATCATAAGTAAGGTTATCAAACAGTTAATTAAATGTAATGCAACAAATAAATACCATTGTCCAATTTATTATGAAATTAGAGAAATTTCACCCACTTTAATCTGAGTTTGAAGAGTTTTGATACGTATGCAATAGCTTAGGACTAAACCCAAGTTTATACAATGAAGACGTCCCTTCTCCCATGACTATCTTTCGAACCACTACCCTTATTTTTACAGTAACTTTTTTTCTTGTCACTTAGTTCAACTAAGAATAACAAATGGACTATTATACTACAATGCTATCCCTTTCGAAAGTGTCAATATTTGATTAGAGAATTTAATCAATTCTTAATGAGTTGCAATGTATGCCCAGTTAAAGTTTTAGAACAAATATAATTAAGTCTAATTCAAGGTGAGCAAACAAGTCTACGCATCACAAATAGTAGCAAACCATAACAAAAAGCCAATAAATTCAGTTAATTTTAGAGACACACAAGCATATGCACAAACAAGCTACTAACAAGCACATTCAGATATAATCTTAAGCCTTTACGTACTATGAAATAGTACCAAGAAATACGGTAATGTATTGATTCTAACTTACTGGAGTCTTCTACTTGCTTATTAAGTTATGATGTGTGATGCGGCATTGTCGCTCGTCCCTATAATAAAAATATTATTTTAGTATTCATACAATTAATGTACATAAGCTATATTTTGTAATACGGATTATTATCCTCGGTTTAGGGTAGTACTATACATAATTATGCTGGTTTTGAGCCTCTTATGTTCTTTTTTTTTCTGATTCAGCTTCTAATTTCGTCTCCGATTCAACCTCTGAATCAGGTTCTAATCACACCTTATTCATAATTCTCAAAACATCTCTTGACCTATTCTACAAAGTTTAACCAACTTTAATTCAGGTGAATTTAAGCTCTAATTCAAGTTTTGTTCAATTCCCTAATATACTAATACACCCCTAGTTTTGATTTTGTTCTTATATTAGCTTTTGATCTACGGGTACCCCACGTTTTTAGCATAATTTTTTCTCACAACCAGAATCCTAATACCCTACATAGCCCAACCATCAGTTTAATTTGCATAAACACACCTTACTACATTTATCTTCATAATTCACATATTGCACATTTATCAATACTACACCCCCAACAATCAAATCTAATGCTTCTCGATACTAAAAATTTCATCTCTCAACATCATTCAACATCTTAAAATATCAAAATACATAAAAAAATAAGAGTTTAGGTTAATTTCTTGAAAAATCACTAAATAAAGTTAGAAGAAATGGTCATTTAATAAGATTTTTAAGGCCTAAAATTAGATAAATATATGAAAAATGATTTTCACGAAAAACTATTCATGATAATTCAATATACATCATATATAGTTATCAAGCCTTATTTTATTTTATTTAGTTTAACTTATATTAAGCCTAGCCCACTTAATATAAATTACTTAATATTAAATTAAGGAAACATTTTTCTTTAAATAAATGTTTTAAAAAAATATTAAAAAATTAGAGTCGCCAACTAGTTAAACTGGTAAAAAATGAAATTAAGGTTATGCTTTTCGGGTGGGAAAACCCTAATTTGGCCACTGATCCACAAATTTTCTTAAAAAATAATTAAAAAAAATTAACCAGAAAAACTAAATTCGAGAGTTAACCTATTAAGATTAAGTCAACGTGTAAAAATAAAAAAAATAATGGGCTTTATTTTTATATTTTTCCATAAACACTAAGTTATATACAAATATGTAAAATATAACTAAAATTAATTTTTTAGGATTTTTTATTACGAAATTTCAAAAAAGGAATTTTATTTTTATTTTTCAAACGATTGCCCCGAAAATACCCACGTAGCTATGTACTCACTAGTCGGGATCAAACCAACATAGTTCTTTTTTATAAAATATTTAGTGAGTAGATTTTTTTATTTTTGAAAATCAAGTCAAATTTACGTTTATTTAACAATTTATTATTATTTTTTTAAAAAACCTAACTAGCTATTTTTTTTTATAAAAAAAACTTCAGTTAAGATTTTTTTATTTAAAAAAATCACTAAATATAAAAAAAATATTTTCTAAATCTTATATGCAAGATCTACTAAGATGCGTATCTTGATACGTATTTTCTCTATATTTTTGGAGAAAAGATATGCAATTTCTCAAAAATGCGATTTAGGCTAAAAAAAATGCAATTTAACTAACTTATAAAAAAATTTGACAGTTATCTAAAAAATATAGCAAATAATATAATAGAAAAACCTGCAATAAAAAAAAACAAATTAGTAAAATAATTAATTAACTAAAAATAAGATAATTGACTTGATTGATATATAGCAAATAAGTTATAATTTAACTCATTTTTTCCATGTATACCTATTATGTACTAATGATTCTTTCTATTCTATTTTGGAGTTCGGATTCTAAATTAGATTCTAGTTTTGATTCTGAAGTCTTAAATATGCTCGAATCCTAATGTGAAATTAATCACATTAAGCTCGAGTATTCTAATATCTTATTGGGTCTTAATTTAGTATTCTAAACTGTTTGGTACACGCTAATCCTAATTGAGGTACCGGATTTATTCCTAATGTGAGAAAATCTTACTTTTTTTATATAATTACCTAAAATTAAATTTTGTTTCGGATTTAATATATTCTAATTTTTATTATAATATTATCTAAATAACCCTAATTTTTCATATTTATCAAATTTTCAATTCCACATATTCCTAATTTCTTACAATTACTACCTAATTCCTAAATTAATTACACTTAATACTCAAAAAACTAGGATTAGGTTTCCACAACAGAGATTAACATCCCTAAACATCTAATTATTATCTAAATCAGTAATTAGTATCTTAATCACCTGATTAACCCCAATTTACCTAATTTTTCCATCATTTTAGGGCTAAAAATTAACTTAAAAATTTTGAAAATTAACTTTAAAAAAAATGGCTTCATAGCGTTGTTCTATATCACTTAAGCATTCTACAGAAAAAAATTGAGCTCCAAATTACACTTCTAAGCCTATTTATTTCTAGTTTTAATTATGCTCGGTTTTGCTTAATTTGTTAAGAACCCTATATTTTTAGACGTGATTAAACTTAATCACTATTTTTCCCTAAATCTACATATAATAAAACCTTAGAATAACAAGTTTCATAATTTTCTGGGCAAAATAACTAATTTTAATAAATTATACAAAATCGGGGCAAATAAGGGACTCACCCAGTTTGATGCCTTTTGGCCATCCAACTCCGGTCCAAGTGTGTCGGCCGGCCTAGACGGTGGGTCTGGAGTGGGGTGGTGGTGGTGGCTCGGTCCCAGGTGGTGGTAGTGGTGTGTAAGTTTGGCCCACTAGCCCTAACTACACAGTTTCTCTTTCTTTCTTTTTTTCTTCTGGTTTTTCTCTTGAATTTCAAAGCTCTCTATTTTTCTTTGATTCCTAACTGTCCAAAGGACCTTTATAAATTTTTTCCTTATTTATAAAGCTTGGTGGTAATTATTGTGTATTAAATTAAATAAAATATTGTTTAAATCCCTTGGTTTTTGGCTTTTATGTTGCTTGATTCTAATTGGTTAATTTTTCTTCTTCAGCTCTTGACTTGCCACGACCAGATATTCATCATTCCCTATCCCTCTGATTTTTTTCCGATTTTTCCTCAATTAATTAATAATTTTCTTTAATTATTTACTAAGTTTTTAACCAATTTAAGTAATTTCGCGTATTTTTATCTACACGTAAATACATGTGGGGTACATGTGAACATTCCTAATTATTATTTAGGTCATTCTAAAATTTTTAGTATGCATATAATCTATTTCTAGCAATTTATTAGTTATTAGATTACACTTTTCGCCTTTTCGGTAATTAACAATTATTATACTTAAAATTTAAAAATTTTATAGTTTCCTATTTTATTACTTATTTTCTTAAATTCAAGTTTACAGGGTCGTTTTACTAATTTTTCTATCAATAGTTTATAATTTGGGTTTGATCGAATCCTTTAACCAATCGTCCTAAACTTTGTTTTCTAAGTTCAATCCTACAATCACTTGGCTTAACTTTAGGGCTTACAATTTCACCCGCTTTCAAAAAGGTTTTGTTCTCAAAACTTCTGTATATCTAATTTGCACTTAAATGACTAAATACAATAATTTGCATACTTTTACTAACCTGGAAGTTAGAAAAGCTATGGATACTGCTTCACCATTACGACTTTTGGTTCCCAAGTCATCTCCAAGTCTGGACCTTTGTTCTATTGAATCTTCATGTACTCCATATCTCTATTCCTTAACTTTTGAATCCAACTATCCAATATTTTTATAAGTTATCTCACAAGTTGAAAATTTTTCGTTAACTCCACTGGTTCTATCTCCACTATCGTATTCGGGTTCTTAATGAATCTTCTTAACATGGATACATGGAATACATTATGATAGCTCGATAAACTTGGACGTAAAGCTATTTGATAAGATACATTGCCAACTTTTTCTAATACTTCAAATGGACTAATGTATCGTGGGCTCAGTTTTTCCTTTAAACCAAACCGTCTGAGTCCTTTGAATGGGCTTATTTTAATATAAACATGATCACCAATTTCAAATTCCAATGGCCTTCTTTTTAAGCCAACCCAACTCTTATAACGGTCTTGAGCTTCTTTCATTCACTATCGAACAATCTTAATCTTTTCACTTATTTGATTGATCATGTCTGGTCTAATCATGGCATACTCTTCGTGGTCCCAATACAGTGGCGATCTACACTTTCTCCCATATAATGCTTCATAAGGTGCCATCTATATGGTTGCATGATAACTATTATTGTAAGCAAATTCTATCAATAGCAGATATTTATCCCAATCACCTCCAAAATCTAACACGCAAGCTCGTAACATATCTTCTAGAGTTTAAATTGTTCGTTCAGACTGCCCATCTATTTGTAGGTGATAAGCTGTACCGAATTGCAACTTTGTACCCAAAGCTCTATGTAAACTCTCCCAAAATTTTGATACAAACTGACTATCCTAATCAGAAACAATACTCTCAGGTGCACCATGTAACCTTACTATTTCTCGGACATATAACCTAGCCATCTTTTCCATTGAATCACCCGTTTGATAAGGTCAGAAGTATGCACTCTTCATTAGTCTATCCACGATTACCCAAATGGAATCGTATCCAACTTGAGTACTTGGTAATGCTACCACAAAAACCATAGTAATATGGTCCCATTTCCACTCGGTATTTCTAAAGGTTGCAATAGTTCACCCGGTCTTTGGTGTTCTGCTTTAACTTGTTGACATGTAATGCATTTTAATACATACTGTGCCACCTCTCTCTTCATCCCATTCCACCAATACATGAGTTTTAAATCTTGGTACATTTTATTTCCTCCCGGGTGCACAGTATAACCTGTAATGTGTGCTTCATCCAAAATTTGCTTCCTTATGTCAGCATCTTGCAGTATACATATTCTTCCTCTATACTTCATTATACTTCTATCATCCACCTTAAAGTCTGGGTCTTGTCTGTTACTTAATTTCTCTTTTATCTCCATCAAACCCTTATCTTCCTATTGCTTTTGCTTTATTCTCTCTAATAGAGTAGGTTGCAATTCCCAATTCATCAGCTAACTATTAGATTCACACCAGTCAAACCCAATTTGCATCCTTTCAAATTCTTGTACTAATGCACATTGAGGTGTTAACAATAAAGCAACCTGTTCATAATTCTTTCGACTTAATGCATCCGCCACCAAATTAGCCTTTCTAGGGTGGTAATTTATATTCAAATTATAATCTTTAATCAATTCTAACCACCTTCTTTGCCTTAAATTCAACTCTTTCTGAGTAAAGAAATACTTCAAGCTCTTATGATCAGTGTACATCTCGCATCGTTGTCCATAGAGATAGTGTCTCCAAATTTTTAAAGCAAACACTACGGCCACTAACTCTAAATCATGGGTTGGATAATTCCTCTCGTGTGGCCTCAATTGTCTTGATGCATATGCAATAACTTTCCTATCCTGCATCAATACACAACCTAATCCATTCCGTAAAGCATCACTGTACATGTTATAAGGCTTATCCAGATCAGGTAATGTTAATACTGGTGCTGTAACCAGTCATTTCTTCAACTCTTGAAAACTCATTTCACAATGTTCACTCCATTCAAACTTTATATCCTTCTAGGTCAATTAAGTCAACGATTTGGCAATTTTGGAAAAATCGTTTATGAATCGTCGATAGTATCCGACCATACGCAGAAAACTCCTTATCTCAATCACAGTGGTTTGTTGCTTCCAATCCATTACTGCTCTCACTTTATCCGGATCTACAGAGATTCCTTCACTAGATATAATATGACCTAAAAAAGAAATTCTTTCCAACCAAAAATCACATTTACTTAACTTAGCATACAATTTATTCTCTCTCAACTTCTGTAATGCCAATTGTAAATGCTCTGCATGCTCCTTCTTGGTTTTTAAATAAATCAAAATATCATCAATAAACACCACGACAAACTTATCCAAATACGGTTCATATATGCAATTCATCAGGTCTATGAATACAGCCGGGGCATTTGTTAAGCCAAATGGCATCACAAAAAATTCATAATGACCATATCAAGTTCTAAATGCAGTCTTATGCACATCTTTTAGCTTAACTCGTAATTGATGATATCTTGATTTTAAATCTATTTTAGAAAACACAGTTGCACCTTATAGTTGGTCAAACAAATCATCAATGCAAGGTAACGGATACCTTTTCTTAATGGTAACCTTATTCAACTCTCGATAGTCTATATACAATCTCATAATACCATCCTTCTTTTTCACAAACAATACCGGTGCTCCCCATGGTGAAACACTCAGTCGAATAAACTTCTTATCCAATAGCTCCTGAAGCTACTTTTTTAGTTCCTGAAGTTCCATAGGTGACATCCGATATGGAGCCTTAGAAATAGGTTCAGTTACAGGAACTAACTTTACAGTAAAATCCAATTCTTAGGATGGGGCTAAACCTAGTAAATCCTTCGAAAATACATCTGGAAATTCATTCACTACCTGTATGTCTGCTACTTTGGGTATCTCTTTCTTTACATCAACAGCAAACACCCAGCAAAATTTCCAATCATTCTCCTTTATTTTTGTCTCAAACAGTTTATCACATATCTCCATCATTGATAAATTCAACCTACTTCCACCAGCCTTTCCTTGAAATATCATTTCTCCCTCATTAAGATTGATAATTTTATTCCTACACTCCATAATGACTTTATTTTTAGACAACCAATTTATTCCCACTATCACATCATAACTATGTAAAGGTAATATTACAAGACTTATAGGATACTCCTTCTCTTGAATTTTTATTCTACCATCAGCTACTACTTCTTGAGTTGTTACTTTCTCCCCAGTCGGAGTTCTAACTTTATAAGTTATACTAACAGTAACTACACTAATTTCTTGTTCATTTACAAATTTCTGACTTGCAAAGGAATGAGATATACTAGTATCAAACAGCACAAAAGCAGGTTATCCATTTATCAGCACATGTCCTGGAATGTATTAATACTATGATTACTAACTACACTAGCATTCATAAATCTTGAAATACAAGTACTTTATTTTAATTCACACTTAGAAATATCATTACAATAAATAGTATGAGTACGTACTAGTTATAAGTCCTTCATCATTCTCTTCTTCAACTCCTATGATCTCTTCGACATCATCATGGTATTATTCCTCCATAAATTCTGAGAAATCCTCATTCTCCTCAACTCCCATATCCTCTAGAGCGAAAACACGAGCAGGTATAGTGGTGTTATCAAAACCTTCTGTCCGCTTAGCTCCTTGTCCAAACTGTGGATAATATCTGGAGAAATGGCCCTTCTTACCACATTTATTATTCTTTACTAATTTCATCCTAAGGCATGCTTTCAGTATATGGTTCGAATCTCCACATATAAAATATTTTCCCTTAAGCTGAGCACAATTTCTCGGGAAATGATTTGCACCACACTTCTAGCATTTGACATTACCATCCTTGTCATAAAAACTCAAACTAGGCACTAATTGCGCTGGGCTACTAGCCAGAGTTACTGGTCTCCTTCTCTTCTGTCCAGAACTGCTACTAATGGCATCAGGATATGATCTCTTAAATGATGGACCAGGTCGATATCCTTTGTTGATCTTTTGACTCCACATTGCTTGTATCCTCACATGATTATCTTCTAATTGTCTTGCCTTATCTACCACTTCATTGTAAGTGGTGAAACCATAATCCAATAGCTTGCAATACATTGCAGGGCTAAATCCGGTAAGAAAAAAATCTTTCTTCAACTCAACTTTATCCCGGTATGAGCCAGGTACATATTGTAACAATCTATTAAATTCAGTCTCATACTGGGTTACACTCATACCTCCCTTCTTCAGTTCAAACAAATCTCGCACCATTCTGTTTTGAACACTATGAGGGAAATACTCATTCCTAAATTCCTCCTTAAATTGTTGCCAATCAATGTTATTTTCGAGTTGCCTTGCTCTCGAGTTCCACTATACTCTTGCAGCTAACTTTAACATAAATGTGTCATAAGATAACTTTTGAGATTCAAGGACTCTAAAAGCCTTAAAACTTCATTCGATTTAGGCTAGCCAATCATTAGCTACATTTAGCCTACCCATCTCCCCTTCAAAGTAATAGTTGGCCTTTATAAACTCAGGAAGTTTATTTACCTCTTGAGGTCGCTCTATTCATTGTTCAACTTCTTGGGGTCTCCTGTTTCCCACATTACCACCAGTCATAAGATGTTGAATCAACATTCCTTGTTGTCTCATCATCATATGCATACTGGTAAGTATTTGTCCAATAGGCATATTCTCTTGTGAAGACGGTAAATCTTGTTTATACTGTTCTCTCGATGGTGATGGTGTTCATGGTGGAGGGTTTTGATTTCCTTCAATTCCTCCTTGACTACTCCCATTTCCAGCTTTAGCCATAATTGCTTAATAGTTTAACTTATAACCTTGCATTCATATCTATCTATAAGTTATCCCTACTTTTGTTTAGAAAATTTTTTTATAAATTAATAAATGTTTGTAATATATACTCATATAAAATAGTAATGACAATATCATTGTAATCAACGTACTTAGTAGTCTGTTCTTTAATTTTCCCTTAAGAGAATAAGTATCATTACTTGAAATGTTTAGTTAAACTGAACTTCCTTGCACTTTCATAGGTCTATTTTCACTCTTGGCATCAATTCTAAAAGATTGTAGCCTACCTTGTAAATAATACACTCTGGTAAATCAATTGAGTCTTTTTTAGGTTTACAATGTAAGGCTTTTGGTTAATAGTTTGAGTAAATGGATATCAATATACTTAGTCAATTTTGAGGAAATCATATACAATCCATCCCAGGCTTACAAGCTAAGAACTTAAGAGAAACTAATCATGGGTTTGCCTCAGCTTCATAAACAAATTGCGCTTAAGATAAGTCAATTTCTTTAGTCAAAAGAGTTTCATCAAGGATAATATAGTAAGTGGGATCATAAAGTGACAGCTTTGTTTTTAGGCGTAGGAATTTAAGGTGTTTAGCCTTTGTACATCCTTCACAAGTTCCGATCGCAGGCTTATTGTCGATTTAACTCATCATTAAGAGCGATCACCTAGTTAATATTTTCAAATTTTCTCTTTTTCACTTTTTTCTTCTCTTTCTTTTCTTTTTCTCTCTCTTTCTTCTCTTTTTTTCTCTCTCTCTATCTTTTTTGTTAAGGCGGTCACCTTCCCTTGTTGAATTTTTGCTCGATGGGATTTAAAGCCCTAAAATCATAGGTTTAAAGAGTGTAAGCTTGGGAGAAATGTATATAGCATGGAGCATTTAGGAAAAGTCCATGAGCTTGAGGTGTTTAATGAGTGTATAGACCTTAATGAGCTATATATGGTTTGAAACTCTTCTTTATCCTAAAGAAATTGAATTTTTGTGATAATATTTGCTTGTTAATTAGCAAAACTAAGGCAAACACATATTAGTCTACCCATTTTCTCTAGATTAATGACCCTAACCTCCTAATTGCCCTTGTATGGGGTGGTTTCTGGTAGTGTTAATTTAAGAAAAATTCCTAAAAAGGCCAAATGGGTTTGTAAGAGATAACTGTGTTTAAGGATAATGAAATGAATGCCTGATATCATTTTGACATGTATACCATGTTCAAGATGGACCTCATTTAAGGAATGAGCCCAATTACTCATATTGTGTCGCTTAACTCTCATGTATGTTTAGGGTTAGTGTTTTAGATATAGTTTGCCTCTTTTCATCTCAAACCTTTCAAGTAATGTGTTACCATTCCTTTAGGTGGAAAATTTTAAGTTCCGAGTTCATATTTACTTTATCAATTTTCACTTGCCCCAAGTCCTATACGAAGTATTTCATTATTAAAGGGCCAATGACATACCCCTGTCAAGCTTAACTAAGTGCACATCATAAAAAAACAAAATGCATAAGAAAAACACTTTATTCAAATAAATCTTATTTCCAAAGTGAAAGATTATTCTAAAAGGAAATAAATACAGGAACTTAAAACTCTTTTCCACTTCTTGCCCCCATTTTTGTCACTTTTTCAAACTTGGCCCATTTAGTTGAATTGATCTTTTATAGATATGCCTAATTGCTTTAAATAGTAAGCTACCTGGTCAGTGGTAGTAAACCCTTAATAACCGATGTTGGAGGTTGTCTATTGGATGTCCTTAGGTTAAGGATACCACAACCTATAAACCCATCGATCTCTAGAAATTTTGGTTAGATAACCTTAGTATCAATCAAATCTTATACCTTATGCTTTAGCTTCTAGCAGTCTTCTATGGTACGCCTTACCTGGCCCACATGATATTCATACCATTTGTTAGGGTCATGTTCCCTTAGCTTGTATTTCTTTGTTGGGTTTTCATATGCTAATAGTTCGATACCTCTCAACTGCTTGAACACTTGGGTCATTGGATTCTTGAACTGTGTAAGTCGTCTCCTCTTATTGCAGATAGGCTTGTCTTGATTTTAAGCTTGCCTAATTGGCACATTCACTCCTGACTTCTCTTTCCCGGAATCATCCTCATGCTTTGGCTGTGATGTTTTATCCGTATTAAGATATAGGTTTTCGAGTTGCTTGAGCACATAACTATTTCCATTTCGGTACCTGTGAGCCTTTCTTCTAATATCACTAACTTTTTTGCTAGGGTTGCAACCCTATTTTTCAAACAAAGGCAGTAACATACCCCCTGGACTTGATAATTCAAATATGTTTCTAGCATTTTTTCTAAACCTTATATCATATTGATAGTGAGATATGTGTAGAATTTGGGCCTTGGATCCTTAATGAAGTCCAATTGGACCAATTCTTCATCGATCAAATCTTGTACTTTATTCTTCAATTCCCAGCAATGGTCAGTAACATACCCCTACTGACCCATATGGTACTCACATTGCGTGTTGGGATCGTATTTTCGAAGTCTATACCCTACCCTCTTCTTTTATGCAGCGATAGACTCAAGACATAGGAATCGGGATATGAGTGAACCTCCTTCTAATTGATTTCTGGCTTAGCTTATTTTCCATGAGCTTTGGACCAATGCTTAGGGCACTAAGCTCACGTATCATTAGATAAGACATCATAGTGATCATAGTGGCCTCTGAATCCAATGGGGCTAATCCTTTCACTATTAATCTCTCCACTCTAATAGCATCTTCAATGTGATTACCGGCTGCAACTACATCTGCAAATGTAGAAGCGATATGACCCAAGATGTGATTATAATAAGGTTCACCTAATGTGCAAATTAATATGTTGATCAATTCATTTTCTAGCTATTGTACTATAGCTTGAGTGGCTGTAAATCTCCATCTCTTGGCATACTTTTTAAAGGACTCGGCTGGCTTCATTTTCATGTTATTCAAATTCATTAAGGAAGGAAACACTTCTTCATTGAACTTGTACTGTTGATAAAAAGGTCGAGCTAGCTTATCCCAAGTATCAAGCTTAACTAAATCTTGTTGGGCATACCAAATCAACGCCAACCCAGTTAAGCTATCTTGGAAAGTTTGAATCAGCAACTGCTCATGTTTAGAGAATTGAGCCATCTTGTAGACATAAAACCTATAGTGAAGTTTAAGACAACTTGTTTCATCTACTTTTCAAATTTTGGTACCTTAAACTTCTTGGGTGACTCGTGGTCTTCAAAAGCATAAACATTGCTCAAGCCTAGATTACTTTGTACATCATGATCCTTAAGAACTTCCATTTTCTCTTTAATTTTCTGGAAGATTTCTTCTTTTCTCTTCATCAATTTTTGCTCTAATTTCTTCCCCAAGCCTTTACTACTATTGTTGAGCTCATGAACTAGCAACTCTTTAGACCTATCTATTTCAGATGGTATGTTAATATGCCCTTAGGCTTAAGTATGGGCCATGGTCTCAATTTGCTTCGCATGCTTACTTAGAGCCACTTTAGCTATAGCTATTCTTTATTCAAGAGCTTTACATATCTTGTTTTTTTTTTTTAAACAAGCAATTGTAAGCTTCAAGTTGGGCTAAACCACTTAAGAGGCAATCTTTCAAATCCTGCAAAAATCCCTTTTTATTAGCAATATTGCATTTCCTTTTTAAAAAAAAAATTAAGTTTTTAATTTTGAAAACCTTTCTTTTTTGGAAACTTTTATTGAAAAAAATCAATGTTGCTTTTATGTTACAAAAGCCTAATTCCAACATCAATGAATCTAAAAAAAAAAAAAAGAAAAACATTGGAAACAGTAGTACTAACAACCAAAGATACAGGACGACATAAGGGTGATATAGAGAAGTGGAAATCATTTTATAATGAAAAACTTATCGAACAGATGATGTAAGGGTGATAACTCATGAAGAAAACTCTATTAGGACTGTGACAACTTAATGAGTAAACAGGAAGAACGAGAATTGAGTTGTTTACAAGATTAATGACTTTGAGGTGGGAAATAATTTACAATGGGAATCTGATGGTTAAATCTTTTTTATTTTTTGTTTTTTTGTATTTTGTTAGTTCCTAACAGTATGATACATATGGGGTATTGCAATAGAAATCGATCAAGTAAATAAAATTATCATGAAATTGGTTTTTTATCATAAAATATCTTTAAAAAAAAATTTGGTGGAAAGCCTTAAAAAACGATAGTTCTGTAATAATTTTTACCATAGTTAATTTCCATAATTACATGCTCCAAAAAAATTTACAAGTTCATACTGAAGTTTTTTTTTTTTTTTCATTAGCACATTATGGTACATGTGGAATACTAATGATTTTAAACATTTTATGTTAAATCCTATGTTATATAACCTATTACTCAGAAAATAAAACAAAATCTACAAAACTTACATATATTACACAAGATAGCATATACTAACAAATATGTAAGCTATAAAAATAAATGCGATGCAATATGTTACATACATATGCAATGCAATGCAATGGGATTGGTGATTAATAAACTATAGGAATAGAATTATTATAAACCCGCGATCAAAGAGTATCCTTATATGTAAGTGGATTCAAAATAAGATTTAAAAAATAAACCTTATGAACACTTATATATATATAAGGTTATTGATATATTTTTTTTAATTTCCCCTTTTTTTTAAAAAAAAAAGAAAACTGAACTAACTACGAATTAATCAAACTTTGCTTATAATTTAAAAATGACCACTCCTTTTTTCAAAAAGAATGATATTAGAGGGTGAGATCTATGGGTCTTAGGCCCTTTAGCTTCAAGAATTTCTAGAGAAAAACTTAGTGGGTTATATCGAAGCTTGAATGGACCCTCCTATTACCATTAGGTGAGGGTAAAGACCCTAATAACTTGAGAGTTACATAATGGCAGCCCATCTAAAGTTTTTAAGGTAACCTAGGTCCAGCTACATTTAAGCATACAAATGATTGTTAATAAATAAAGCCCCCATTAAATCCCCAATAAGGGCCCATTGGGCCAGGTTATTCTTAAGGCTTGTATCACTAAAAATCGGTTAGTACAACTATAATATAATAAAAGAAAAATAACACAAAAGCTCATCAATTAATTTTTAATTTTTACATAGTTAGCCTATTAGGCTTCCTCAATGGAGTTACTAATTCTGTCGAGGCCTATTTTGTTTTTCATAATTTAACTTATATTAAGTTTAGCTCGCTTAATATAAATTACTTGACATTAAATTAAAAAAAATTTAAAAAATTGGAGTTGCCAATTAGTTAAACTGTTAAAAAATAAAATTTGGGTTTTTAAGTGGGAAAACCCTAATTTAGCTACTAATCCATAAATTTTCTTAAAAAATAATTTTAGAAAATTAACCAGAAAAACTAAGTTTGGGAGCTAACCTATTAAAACTAAGTCACCATGTAAAAATAATTTTAAAAAGGCTTTATTTTTATATTTTTCCATAAACACTAAGTTATATACAAATATGCAAAATATAACTAAAATGAATTTTTTGGGATTTTTTATTATGAATTTTCCAAAAGGAAAATAAAATACTTTTTATACAGTTGCTCCGAAGGTACCTACGTATTAATTAGTTAGGATCAAACCAACGTTGTTCTTTTTTATAAAATATATAGTAAATGGATTTTTTTTTAAATAAAGCCAGATTTACGTTTATTTAACAATTTATTATTTTAAAAAAACCTAAAAAATCTAATTTCACAAATCTATTTAAAAAAACCTAAATAACTAAATCTTTTTTTGAAAACTTTGGTTAAGATTTTTTTTTAAATCACTACATGTAAAAAAAAAATCTTTTCTAAATCTTATATGCAAGATCTATTAAGATGTGTATCTCGAAGAAAAGATACGCAGTTTCTCAAAAATGCGACTTTAACTTTAAAAAAATACCATTTAACTAACTTATAAAAAAAATTTGACAATTATCTAAAACATATAGCAAATGATATAATAAAAAACTTGTACTAAAAAAACTAGTAAAATAATTAATTAACTAAAAATAAGATAAGTAATTAAAAAAATAAATTTTTATTACCTAAACTATTTGAGTTACGTATGATTAGTGTGCTCGTGTTGATCATTTGAACTACGTTCGTGTGCTCGGATGTGAAATTGATCGTACGCATGTATGTGTGTGTTTATTTGATCAAGACATGAATTGCTGAATTATGGATGTGTCAACGTGTTTGTGTGGTGTAATTTTGCATGATCAGGACAAGTGCTAGCATGTCTGCAAGTGTTCAAGTGAGGTAATGCTAGCGTGTGTGCAAGTGTTTTGTCGTAATCAGTGCATCAGTGTGTGCGAATGTGCTGTTGTGAGATAAGGAGTGTATAAGGGATGGTATCTGATCAAGTTCTACAGCAACGTACGTTTATGTGTGTATTTCGTGTATCCGTGTCATGTGTCAGGTACGTGAGAGTATAGTGATCAAGTATGCGTTTGTGTGGCTGTGTCAAGTGTGTCATGGCATATGTGTTTCAAGTGTGTTCGTATCGTGTGTCAGTTGTGTCCGTGTGTCAGACCAGTGTTGGTGTATCGATGTAGTGTAGGCAAGTGTCATGAAGTGAGTGCTGTGATTGTGTGTGGCTTTGTGTGAGGATATGTGCTTGTGACAAGGGACATACGGCTGTGCGGATTATAATCAAACGAGTAGAATGCAAGAGATTATGTATTGCATGGGTGTTTGGTAATTATTAGTCTTGTGGATGTGAACTGCAGGCTGTGTGGCAATGAGTTGTGTCAGTAGTGTAGATTGTGAAAACATGTATCTAAACGCCACCGTTAACTTACTATTTATAAATCACTCAATTGAATCTTTTGTATCTTTTTTAGCTATAAATTTAATCTTAACAAATTCTAAATACGAAAAATGCAATTTAGATTCTTTGAAGATTTAACCTAATTTCTAAAACCCTATATTGATCTAGGCTTTCTATTTTTCAAGCTCGACGTGGTTCAACTTATTTCAGCCCAAAAACTCATTTAATAAATCTTAAGTTTATTTTAGCCTAATATAAATTAAATAAAAATCTACTTTATATCGAATTGAAATAAAATATTTTAATGAAGCTTGATTCTTTTAACAACTTAGAATTCATTAAATTGAACGTACATCATTATTCGATCTAACCCTAAATAACTTGATTTGACTTGATACGACTTGATATTTTATATTTTATTCTTTATTTTTTTTCAATTTTCATTTATTTTTTAATTTTTTTATTTAACCTAGCTCAATAAAAATTCTAAAATAAAACGGCAAAAATGAAGTGTCTATAGTAATATATAGAAAAATTTTAAGACCAAAACAATAGCAGTAAAGGTTTTGAGATCAAAAGCAAAATCAACTTGGGTTTAGTAGTTTTTTAAAGGCAATATGTTTTAAAACTTAATTTCATTAAAATAATATTTTTCCATAAAACTACATAAAAAAATATAACATAATACTGATTTTCATAATTTTTGGAAAAGAATTAGTATTATTATCAATTCATTAAAAATCAAAGGGTTTTGGAATACTTACCAAGAAACCACCTTATAGCCATCTCCATTCACAACCCCTTTGTCGACCAGCCTAAGCATGGGGTTTACCTCCAGCTATGGTCTTAGTTCGTTCCTACATGTTGGTTTGGTATGTGCACTCTGATTTAAACCTTGTAAGCCCCACAACCAGTCATTCAAGGTTTCAATTGGTTAAAAAATCTGATCAAGCCTAAATTATAAGTAAAGCCAGAAATATTAGTAAAAATGATATCGTAAGTTCAAATTTAAGAAAATAAGCAATAAAATAAAAGAATATAAAGATTCCAAATTTTAAGTATATAACTCGTTATTTATCGAAAATACGTAAAATGCATTCCGATAATTAATGAATCACTAGAGATAAATTACATGTATACTAAAAATCATAAAATGACCTAAATAATATTTAGGAATATTTATTTGTACTATATATGAATTTACATATAGATAGAAATACGCGTAATTACTTGAAATACGCAAAATGTGCTAAAATAATACTAAATAATTAAAGAAAATTCATAATTAATTAAAGAAAAATCAGGAAAAATGAGGAAAAATCCAGAAATGAGGCGTGGCAATCTGGAATTAAAGAAACAAAATCAACCAATTAAAATGCAATAAATAGAAAGTGGAAAAAAGAAGAGATAAAGTAGTTATCTAATCAAATTAATGCACAATAATTTCCCTAAAGCTCTATAAATAGTAAGAAAATTTCAAAAGCTTATTTGGTTAGTTTAGAGAGTGAGTAAAATAGGGAGAGGTGAAATTGAGAGAAAAATTAAAGTTAAGAAAAATAATAAGGAAAATTGTATAATTAAGGCCATAAAAGGGAATTAACACCAGACGAGTAGCTATGAGTGGACGGCTACCACCACCAGACGGTGGTGGCAGTGCCTAGACCGGCCGACAAGGCCATGGCGGCCAGCGGTGATTGGAGCCACCCAGACCGGTGAGTTATATTTCCAGCTTGATTTTGTATAATCTTGTAAAAATAATAAATATTCTTAGAAAGTTATGAATTTTGTTATTCTAGAATATTTTTATATGTAGTGTTTAGGAAAAATATTATTTTGATGAAAATATGTCCCGTGATATATGGTCTTCAAGAAATCATGCAAAACCGAGCATGTTTTGGTTTAGAAATAAATGACCTTAGAAGTGTAGTTTTAAACCCAAAATTTTTGTGTAGACTACTTAGATGATATAAAACAATGCTATGAAGCCCGTCTTCAAAAATTAATTTTCGAAAATTTTAGATAATTTTTAGGCCTTAAAATGATGCATAAAATGGGTAATTTAAGGTTAATTAAGTAATTAAATGATTAATTACTGATTTAGTGAATAATTATATATTTTAGGATGTGGAAATTTGATGAAGTATGATACTTGTAACATTTAGGGTGTTAGATGTAATTATTAGGTTAATTATGTAGTAAATGAGTAATAGGGAAAAATAGTAAATTTTAAGTTAATTTTGTAAATTAGGGTAATTAGAAGTAAAATCTAATTTAGGATGAATTTAAACACTTTGAAATGATAATTGATGTTGGGAGATGGTAATTAGAGTGATAGAAATATTATATGTGTATTATAAACATAATAAGTAATAATACATAATATGTAATTATTGGAAATATAATAAATAGAAAATATTAGGATAAAATTTGATATTATATAAATAATAGGGATATATAATAAAATTGATAGAAAACTTAAATTTATGTAATTATGTGAAAAATGTAAAAATTTCTCACATCAATAGCAAATTCAGTACACTAATAAGGATTTAAGTATACCGGGTGGAATAAAATACTGACTAGGAGTAATGATGGTATTTAGGATATCTGGAAGTAATGTGACTAATTTCATATTATGAGCTGAAACGAATTTCTAGGGTTTAGGTATAAAACAGTACTTAGAAATCGAACTAGAACCTAATTTAGAAATCGATGCAAAAACCGAACCCGAACTTAACCCCAAACCTAGAATACTTGTAAAAGACTTAAGACCTAGATAATTAGGTATATTAAACCCTAAACAAAACATAACAATAAGCGTTATAGGATGAAACGAACCTATAATAGTTATATGAAAAACTGAAACTACGTTTGTGTTACAGGGATGATCGGCGATGGTCTGAGCGAGTCGGATCTTGAGTGAGTGAACGAGGAGTCGAGGTAAGTTGGGATTAATACGATGCTATATTTTGGAGGCTTGAGATTATGCTTGGTTGTACTTGTTAGATAGTCTGTTGTGCGTAGGTGCTTGATTATGAATGATGCCATAATTCTGTTTGTTGTTCTAACTTGTATTGTATGATTTATATGAAATGATTGATCACCCTAAACCGGACCTAATCAAATATATGACTTGTAATCATAATCGGACCTACATGGCAACCCATTGGGGGAAACCTAGGATTCTCCGGCTAAATATCAATCCCTTCAAAAGGGATAGCGCCGGATTGCATAAGAGTCCCTTCTTCATCCTTAGTCGATCTAAGTAATAGGAGAGGAGGTCGCGGCGAAGGTGAAGTCAATGGTTTGAAGGTAGTCGTGGGAGGAGTGGTATCTCCATTGCACAAGCTTGGGTTTGGTCGTGAGCTATTGCATTAACGGTAACTCCTCAACTCGGATTATAGCGGGCGCAATTTCTCTAATCTCATAACGGGCCGAACAACATCATGCAATAGCATTTGCTTGAACATGCATTGCACCTAATAAGTTGGTTGATAACCTTGTTGTGTTAATGGTATAGTTTTAAGTCTTCAATCCTAACTTACTGAGCTGTGGTTGCTTATATTCCTATAGACGTCGTGCAAGCGCTGGCTAAGAAGCGGTATACAACTACTCTGAAGTTAGCAACTGCTGAATCCTAGAGAGTGAGGAAAAACATTTGAAGAACAAACATATATTTTAAGGTCTAAGCTTTTATTTTAGAATTTTTCATTTCTAAATAATTAATAACTAGGAAATATATTATGGTGAAATATTGTAAACATTAATTGTAATAGTTAAAGTTTAGTGTATATATATATTTTTTTACTTTTTTAGGTAAATGATTTATTTAAATTACAAACTGTTTACTTCAAAACGGGTTAGTCGTGGACACCTTGTGTAGATCAGGTTTAGGATAGTAGTTGTAAGGCCAACTTATATTTTAGAATGGTTTACACGGTGGGGCTGTTACGACTTTACCGCTTCGGGGCATAACAAACCTAAATTACACCTATTTTTGTTTATTTTGCTAAAAATACTTATTTCACTCTCTTTGACCTTTCTCTATTTTTGCTGGTTATTAAACTGCCAAAAATGTATTTTAGAAGTGGGTTCTTAAATTTACAGAGGGGGTTTTGATGGTTAATGCATTTTTTTCTATCCAAGTGTCCTTTTCTTTTACTTTTTCCCATCTTTAGGTGTCCTAATCTTATTTTAAGTATTACTAATTGACCAGCTTACATTGCCACATCCAATTCTAAAATTTTCCTCAAGTACTACCTATTTTTCTTAAACTTTATTATTTTTCTTTAATCTATTTAGCATTATTTTCATATATATTAGGTATTTTAAGTAACTTCAAGTATTTATGCTTACACGTAAATTCATACATAATACAAATAAATATCATTAAATATTTTTAAGTTATTTTATGATTTTTAATGTGTATATATTTTATTTTTAGTAACTTGTTAATTATCGAAACTCATTTTATGCGTTTCTGATAAATAACATATAATTTACATATAACCCAAATATATAATAATTAATTATTTTGTTTCCTAAATCCAAATTTATGGGATTACTTCAATTAACATCCCTAGCTTAGTTGTATGATTTGGATTCAATTGAATAACTTACACGATCACCTTAAATTTTATGTACCGAATCCGGAACATCAGATTGCAGGGCTTATAAATGAGTCCTCACATGCCTAAATATTTCCTAACCCGAGCAACAGTAAGTATAAAGTTATGCCTTACACAATTGTCAACAGGCTATGTATGATGTGTGTATTTCATATGTTTGTTTGCATCTGCATTGCATATGCATGTTTAAATAACTTGTTTGTATAATGTTTATCGGCAGTGTAGACATCTCATTTTTGCCATATTTTTTTTATTTTATTTAAGCCAGGTTAAAAATCAACAAAACAAAAAAATAAGAAACTAATAAAAAAAATTAAAAAAAAATTAAAAGAAAAAATGAAAAAATAAAAAAAAAGAGTTGAGTCGTATCATATCGAGTCGAATAAAATCGAATTGAGTCGAGTTGAGTCAGATCAGATCGTTTAGTGTCAAATCGCATAACGATGTGTGATTAATTTAATAAATTCTTTAGTTGTTAGGGAATTGAGTTTTATTAAAATAATTTTGGTTTAGTCTGATATAAAATAGATTCTTTTATCTAAATTATATTGGTCCGGATTTAATTTATAATTTATTAAGTGGGCTCTTAAACTAAATCAAATTGAATTGGATCGGACCTGGTAAATAGAATGCCTAAATAGGGTTTTTAGAAGTTAGGTCGAATTTTCATTGTATCTTTCGTTTGTTAAAAATCAAATCCATAATTAAAAGATACGAAAGATCTAGTTGTTGGTTTATAAATAAAGATTTTACGGTAAAGTTAAGGAGGTTTTTTTATTCCCACAATTAATTTCCGTATAGTGAGAAGAATTTCAGCTTTCCAAAATTTCGAAAGCTGATGATCCAAATCCAACAAGCCCAAAAGCTGACAATTACAAAAGTTGACGTTTAAATTTTCAAAATCAATTCAATTTGTCCAAAGCCAAAATCAAATCCGAAGCCAATCTTCAATCTATAATCTGAAGTCGATTTCCAATCTATATTCCAAAGCTAATCCTCAATTCAATCCGCCTGAAGCTAAATCAATTCAAGCCATTTGAAGTCGAAGCTTGCCAATCCAAATTCTGAAATTAGAACTTGAAGCCTTGATGTCCAAATTCTAAAATTTGAATCCTCGCCTTGCCTATCCAATTCCGAAATCTGAAGTTGAAGCCTGACATCCAATTTCGATATCTGAACCCAATCGCTTAACGCGATCCAAATATAACATCAACACAACATCGACATGATACACATGAATGCAAACACATCGATTGCGCGTGACTCAAACGGTTTAAGTAAATAAAATTGTTTGTTTTACTGATTTTTTTTTTTTTGTTTAAGTGTAGGTTTTTATTTATTATTTATTTTATTGCATATTTTTCTAGACAATGCTAATTTTTCATAAAATTTAGTTAAATTGTGTGTTTTTTTTTTAATAAAATCATGTTTTTTTTTTAAAAAAAAGATACAGATCTTGCAGTTGAGATTTAGAAAAGATCCGCATCAAAATACATATCTTACGGTTAAGATTTAGAAAAGATACGTATCGAGATACTTATCTAGTAATTAAGATTTGTAAAAAATACGTAGGAAGATATGTATCTAATCGTATCTTAATGGATCTTATAGTTAGGATTTAGAAAAGATTTTTTTTTTTTTACATGTAGTGTTTTTAAAAATAAAAATTTTAACTGAGTTTTCAAAAAGACAAAGTTAGTTAGGGTTTTCTTTAATTCGAGGAAATTAGATTTCTTAAGTTTTTTTTAAATAATAAATTGATAAATAAACGTAAACTTGTCTCAGTTTTCAAAATAAAAATAACCCCTACACTAAATATTTTATAAAAAGAGAACTACGGCTGATTTGATTCCGACTAACGGGTACGTAGGCACGTTCGTGGCAATCATATAAAAAAAAATTTCTTTGAAATTTGTAATATAAAAATAATTAAAAAATCACTTTAGTCATTTTTTTGTATATTTAGCATATACAAAGAAATATGCAAAATAAATGTTGTGCAGTATGCTATACACGCATGCAATGTAATAGGGTTGGTAATTAATAATTTATAGGAAGTATAATGAATTCGTGGTCAAAGAGCACCCTTATATACAAGTAGGTTTGAAATAAGATTTAAAAAAAAATGAAGCTTAAGAATACTTATATATAAGGTTATTGGTTTTTTTTTTTAAATTAATTTCCTTTTTGTATAAAAGAAAGTCGAACCGACTGTAGATTAATTGAGCTTTTTCTATAATTTAAAAATAACCACCTCTTTTTCAAAAAGGATGATGCAAAATGGTAGGGTCTATAGGTCTTATGCTCTGTAGCTCTAAGGCTTTCAAGAGAAAAGCCTAATGGGTTATATCGATGCCTGAGTGAGCTTACCTATCACTGTTAGGCAGAGGTAAAGACCCCAGCTACCTGAGTATTATATAATAACAGCTCATTCTAAGTTCCTAAGGTGGCTTAGGTCCAACCACATTTAAACATACAAATGATTATTACAAAATAAAATAGCCCCCCCTTAATTTCTCAATAAGGCCCATTAGGTCGAACTTTTTTCTTAGGGCCTGCATCACTAAAAAAAAAAAAAACAATTAATACAATTATAATACAAAAAAACAAAAAGATAATAATACAAAAGCCCATTATTTTTTTTTTATTTTTTACATGGTGATTTAGTCTTAATAAATTAACTTCTAAGCTCAATTTTCTCTAGTTTATTTTTTCTAAAAATCATTTTCTTAGAAAATCCATAGATCAATAGTCAAATTAGAGTTTTCCCACTTGAAAACCCTAATTTTATTTTTTACCAATTGAATTGATTAGCGACTCCAATTTTTAAATTTTTTTAAAGAAAAGTATTTCCTTAGTTTAATGTCGAGTAATTTATATTAAGTAGGTTGAGCTTAATATAGATTAAATTAAGGAAACCAAAATAGAGCTCAACATAATTGGCCACTCCACTGGAGACGTCTGGTGAGCAAGCCATGTGAAAATTAAAAAGTTATTGATAGGTTTTTGTATTATTATCTTTTTGTTTTTTTGTATTATAGATGTACTGATTGTTTTTTTTTTTTTAGTGATACAGGCCCTAAAAAAAAAGTCTGGCCCAATAGGCCTTATTGAGAAATTAAGGGGGGACTCTTTTATTTTGTAATAATTATTTGCATGTTTAGATGTGGCCGGACTTGAGCCACCCTAGGAACTTAAGACGGGCCATTATTGTGTAACCCCCAGGTAGCTAAGGTCTTTACCTCCGCCTAACAGTGATAGCCAAGCTTACTTAAGCATTGATGTAACCCATTAGGCTTCTCGCTGGAAAGCCTTAGAGCTACAGAGCATAAGACTTGTAAACCCTACCCTTTTACATCATCCTTTTTTAAAAAGGGGTGATTATTTTTAAATTATAAGAAAAGCCTAATTAATCTGCGGTCAGTTTGACTTTCTTTTCTTAAAAGGGAAATTAATTTTTTTTTAAAAAACAACCAATAACCCTTGTATATAATTATTTACGAGCTTTATTTTTTTTTTAAATCCTATTTCAAACCTACTTATATATAAGGGTGCTCCTTGACTGCAGATTTATCGTACTTCCTATAAATTATTAATTATCAACCCTATTGCATTGCATGCGTATGTAGCATATTACATAACATTTATTTTGTGTATTTGCTTGTATATGCTATCTTTTGTAATATATGTGGACCTTGTAGGTTTTGTTTTATTTCATCAATAATAAGTTGTGTAACATAACATTTAATATAAAATGCTCAAAATCATTAGTATTCCCCCTATGCCAATGTTAAAAAAAAAAAAAAAAGACTTCTATACCAACTTGTAATTTTTTTTTTTTTTAGGCATGTAATTATAGAAGTTAGATACGATGAAGATTATTATGGAATTGTCATTTTTTTTCAATGCTTTTGGAAATTTTTTTAAAAAATAAGAAATTTTTAAATGGTATTTTATGATAAAAAACTAATTTCATGATAATTATTTACTTAGTTGATTTCTATTACAATGCCCCACATGTACCATACTATTAGGAGCTAATAAAATACAAAAATAAAAAAATAAAAAAAAATTTAATCATTAGATTTCCATTGTGAATTATTTTCTATGTTAAGGTTATTAATTTTGTAAATGTTTAAGTTCTCATTCTTTGTGTTTAGCCCTTAAGTTGTTACGGTCCTGATAAAGTTTTCTCCATGAGTTGTCACCCTTGTATCATTTATTCAATAAGTTTCTCATTGCAAAATAATTTCCACTTCTCCATATTATCCTTATAATATTATCGTCATCCTATGTCCTTGGTCGTTAGTCTCAATGTTTTCTTTGTTTAGATTCGTCGATATCAGTGTTAGGCTTCTATGACATAAAATAAGCATTGATTTTCTAATAAAAGTTTCCAAAAAAAAAAGAATGGTTTTCAAAACTAAAAACTCGATGCAGTGTTGCTAGCAAGAAGAGATTCTTGCAGGCTTTGAAAGATTGCTTTTTAAGTGATCTTATTCAACTTGAAGCTTATAATCACTCGTTATCAAAACTAAGATGTTTGAAGCTCTTGAACATAGAATAAACACAATCAAAGGGGTTTTGGGAAAGCATCCAAAGCAAGTCAAGACCATGACCCATACCCAAGCCCAAGGGCCTATTGACATACCATTTAAGACAGACTAGTTTAGAGAGTTGTCGGTTCATGAGCTCAACAATAGCAGCAAAGGCTTGGGGAAAGAATTGGTGCAAAAATTGATGAAGATAGAAGAAGAAATCTTTCAAAAAATTGAAGAGAAAATGAGAGTTCTCAAGGATCATGATGTGCAAAGTGATTTAGGCTTGAGCAATGTTTATGCTTTTGAAGAACATAAGTTACCTAAGAAGTTTAAGGTACAAAATTTTGAAAAGTATGATGGAATAAGTTGCTCTAAACTTTACCTTAGGCTTTATGTTCACAAGATGGCTCAATTCTTTAAACATGAGTAGTTGATGATTCAAACTTTCCAAGATAGCCTAACTAGGCCGGTGTTGATTTAGTATGGCCAACAAGACTTAATTAAGCTTAATACTTAGGATAAGCTAGCTCGAGCCTTTTTTCAACAGTACAAGTTCAATGAAGAAGTAGCTCCATCCCTAATGGATTTGAATAACGTGAAAATGAAACTGACCAAGTCCTTTAAGGATTATGCCTAGAGATGGAGATCTACAGTCGCTTAAGCTACAGTACAAATGCCAAAAAATGAATTGATCAACATATTCATCTACACATTTTATTATAATCACCTCTTAGGTCATATCGCTTCTATGTTTGCAAATGTAGTTGCAGCCAGTAATCGCGTTGAAGATGTTATTAAAGTGGGGAGGTTAATAAGGAAGGGATCAGCCCTGTCGGATTTAGAGGACGTTGTGAACACTACGATGCCCTATCTAATGATACAAAAGCCTAGTGCCATAAGCATTGGTCAAGAGCTTAAGGAAAATAAGCTAAGCTAGAAATCACCTAAAAGGAGGTTCACTCGTATCCCAATTCCTTTGTCTCGGGTCTATCGCCGCCTAAGAGAAGAGGGTTTACTGCATCTTAAGACTCCAACACTAAGGTATAAACCTCGGAAATATGATCCCAATACACAATGTGAGTACCACATGGGTTAGTAGGGGCATGATACTAACCATTGCTAAAAGTTGAAGAATAAAGTCTAAGATTTGATTGATGAAAAATTGGTTCAGTTGGACTTCGTTAGGGATCCAAGGCCCAAATTCTACACATAGTGTCACGCCCCGAACAAGAAGAGTCATAACAGTCCCGCTGTGTAAACTAATCTAAGATAGAAGCTGACCTCACAGCTGCTATCGTAGACGCAGTTTACACAAGGCGCACAACTCAACCAGCTTGAAACGTCTGTTCTGACATCTGTTAATATCCAAACCTGTGGTAGAGCTTTTACAAAATACTTGTTCTATACAATCTGTAGTTTAGTACTACAATAGTAATTATACAACATTTCACGTCCAAGGGTAAAGATTACAATCAGAGTCTTTTAAAAACCACAGGTTATACGATTTATATACAATAAGTTAGAAAACTAGTAGGCTCCCAGGGAATTCCCATTTAGTTTTCTTCAAAACTTAAACACAAAGCAAAAGCTCAGGTTCAGTTAAATTCCTCGTTCCTCACTTTCCCACACAGCAGCACACTAACCTGAGAACGGTGGTACCGGAACATCTTTTACCTTCACTCAGCACCTGCAAAAGAGTCTGTAGGGGTGTGAGCACAATTAGCTCAGTAAGTGGGGCGGAGTCGGAAGAGTACTATACAATCACACATAAGGTTAATAATTATAATGAAATGCAATGCAATCACTCAAATGAAAACATCGCACAGTGTTAACCGGTCCACTGTGAGGTTAGAGAAATTTCATCCGCTCCAACCCGGATTGAGGAGTTTCATCGCGACTCAAGTTAAACCAAACCCGGGCTGTGCAATGGAGAACACCCCCCTCCCAAGACCGCCTTCGAACCACGGCCCCCAACCTTGCCGCGACCTCCTCGCGTATCACTTAGTTCGACTAGGGATGGGGAAAGGACCATTTCAGCTATCCTCATCGAAGGAAGTCAGTGTTTGGCTTAACATTCTTAATCGTTTCCCCTAACGGGTGATTATGTGTGACCAATTACACTTTAGTCGAATAATCATTAGTGATAATCAGGGGTGACCAATAAGTTCACACAATACAGAATTCATGCAAATATGCAGAACAGCACACCAAGGAGTTGAACTCCTGTCACAACAGAGTATCATTCACACATATAGCATGCGCATAATCATCTAGCTACAAACACAACCAGAAGTACTCTTGGGTCTCCGGATACTTTTAAAATAGTACCCAAACAGCGGTGAAGCTACCATCTCAACTTACTTGTTCAGATGGTCGTTATTTCTAACTTGAATTGTCAGCCATCTTTGGAAGGTCCTAATTACACAAAAGGTCTAAATTTAGTTTTCGTAATAATTACGAAAACATTAGGGTTTAATCTAAAACATATATATATATATTATTTCCATAATATACTGTCATGTTATTAAATTATTAATTATTAACATTGTACATCATATTCACTATTACGTATTATATATCGTTTTGATCGTATCGAAACGTACTTTTTATTTATTAATTCACGTTTTGATTCCGGTAGAGTTACCGAAATGTGTATATTCTTGAATATGTTATAGATATAAGCTAGTTTGCTTAAGGTTATCCGATTTCAACAAAACTAGTGTCATTGAATTCGTATAGACTTAACGACACATCTTATGAATCCTGTTCCTAGACATGGATTTTAACGGGTAATTTGAATTTTTAATACAATTATACATAATTATATAAAAACGACCGTATTATGCGAAATTTACAGTTTTAAATTATATTTTATCCAATTTGTCCTTATATTGTAATAATATAAGTATTATTCAACTTTAATACACCTAAAGTACATCTCGATCAGAAAATATTAATAATTATAATAAAATCTCTATTTAACCCAATTTGACCAGCAATCCTATATATAGGTTTTATTTAACTATTTTACTCATTTTACTCTATTAATATTACAAATACACCCCGACTTGTAATTTAAGCTATTTTACTTAATAAATTCGTAGTAAATAGTTCGGATTACCTAATAATTCCCCGAAAATTTCTATGGACTTCTAAAAATATAGGGAATTCAATTATCACTCGGTTTCAAGTTTTCGACCTATTGCCTATATTTTCGTATTGACGATTTTATCCCTAAATTTGATAAATTATCCAATTTTAATTCTTTTAGCATCCAATTAATTCCAATCT
Organism: Lumnitzera littorea; assembly: GCA_024138015.1. Classification (NCBI taxonomy): domain Eukaryota; kingdom Viridiplantae; phylum Streptophyta; class Magnoliopsida; order Myrtales; family Combretaceae; genus Lumnitzera; species Lumnitzera littorea. The sequence goes on from JAMXBB010000001.1 coordinate 146,327,255, forward strand.
GACTCAATACCATTATTATTTATTATAGATCAGTACATATCCATTTCATCAATTAATTTCATAATTTCCTATTAAATTCATAATTTCAGCCTATTTTCGAACCAATTTCAGGCCTAAAAATTCAATAAATATTAAAATTATTCAAATAAAAATTTGGGCTACGTAGCAATTACCCATATATCATACACATCCTACACAAAAATTTTCAGCTAGAAACAACATCATATAGTACATTTATTTCACTAATATATATTCGGATGAATTACAGATTTCTTAATAAAGTATATTAAATATTACGAATTTTTCAAAAATAAAAATATCACATGAAAGCATGTCTAAAATAACCTAAGTGTAATTTTTTTCATAATTTTCTGGGCGAATTTACTATTTTTTAGAAATTTTTGAAAAACAGGGCAGAAATTTGACCTTGGTGTTTTTGGGTGCTCCGGTGGCCGGCGGCGGCTGGGAGGTTGTCGGAACGCCTAGACGCTGGGGGTACTCCTTGGTGGTGGAGTGGCGTAACAGTAGATTAAAGGGAACCCTAGGAACTAGCCTTGCTCGGTGATTGTCCTATTTTTTTCTTCTTCTTTTTTTATTTTCTACGATTTTTTTCTAATTTTTCTTTCTGTTATTTTTGATTCCAAATTGTCAAATGTTATCATCCTGCTGCTGGAGTAATTTTTATAGTGCTCTTTCACCGCCTATGATTTTTCTTTATTTTTTTCTTTTGTTTTTTTCCTATTTTAACTAAGCATGTGGTGTCAAATTCTCCCAATTTCACTTTTGATTCAGCAACTTTCACTTCTCATTCTCCTGCCACGCCTCCTTCCAGCAATCTCAATGTTATTTAATTAATTTTTCTTTTTCTTTTATTAAATAATTACTTAAATACAAATATTATATGTTAGAATTAATTATTTAATTAATATATAAATTTATACCCTATGTAAATAACACGTGAAATATATAACTTTACTCATATAATTAAGTTTCTAGCATATCTTTTATTTTTAGGATACATTCTAAGGTTAATTTCATGAATTCAACACAATATTTATATAATTACTCAATTTAAAGTTAATTTACGAGTATAATTATTATTTGTACCGGGTATACTAAAAATTACGTGTATTTTTTTTTATAGTAAATTATACTACATTATCTCATTTTATAGCTCAATTAACTTATCTCTAAGTTCTCGTTGCAATCTAAGTTCAATTTTAGGAGTTCTGAACATTTTAGGGCTTTAATAAATACTCCAATTTTTAAGGGCAAAATTGGAATTTCGGATCATTATTACTAAAATCTAACTTCATTGTAATATCTCGACTAACTTTTTCATTCTAGTTGCAAAGTTTGGGCTCAATTGAATAAGTTACCCTAAAAGCCCTAAATCTGAGCTCGGTTATCCTAAACTCAATTTTGGAAGCTTACACATAGCCTACTATTAACATGATATAAGGATCATAAAAGTTGCTAAAAACAAATTTGAATGGTCAAATCTAAGGGATATGTTACTGCCATGTTCTGGAAAAAAGGGTTGCAACCCTAGAAGAAAAGTTAGTGAAATTAGAAGAAAGGCTCACTAACACAGAAATGGTAATGAGTTATGTGCTCAAGCAACTCGAAAACTTACATCCTAATATGAATAGGATATTACAGCCCAAGCATGAAGATGATTAAACAAAAGAGAAGCTAGGGACAGATGTATCGATTGGGAAAGCCCAGAATCAAGACAAGCTTATCCACAATAAGAGGAAGCGATTTATACAGTTGAAGATTCCAATGGCGCAAGTTTTTAAGCAATTAAGAGATGTAGGACTGTTGGTATGTGAAAACCTAACAAAGAAATACAAGTTAAGGGATCGTGACCTCAACAAATGGTGTAACTATTATGTAGGCCAAGTGGGTCATACCACTGAAGATTGTTGGAGGTTAAAGTATAAGGTGCAGGATTTGATTGATGCCAAGATTATCCAACCAAGTTTTCTAGAGATCGATGGTTGATTGGTAGTAATATTCCTTCTCCAGGTTTGAACAAGCATCAAATAGACAAATTCCCGTATTAGGCATTGAAGGTCTATTATTGTCATCTGATAAGGTAGCTTACCATTTGAAGCAGTTAGGTTTATCTCCGAAAGATCAATTTAGCTAAATGGGCAAAGTTCGAAGAAGTGATAAAAATAGGGGCAAGAAATAGGAAAAAATTTTAGTTCTTGCACTTTCTTTTTCAGAATAATCTTTCATTTTAGAGCTTGTAATAGATATGGGTTATTGAATAAAGTAGTTTTCAGGTGTATTCCTGTATTTGTATGCTATAAAGCTAGCTCAATTCAAATATGGCCATTTCGAATAAGTGAAAATGTATAAAGAAAATGTGAACTCGAAACTTAAAACTTTCCATTTAAGGGAATGATAACATGTTACTTGAAAGGTTTAGGATAAAAAGAGGCAACTCATATCCCAAACACTAATCCTAGACACATATGAGAGAAGAGTTTAATTAAAGTGAGTAATTAGGCACATTCTTTAAAGGAGGCCTGTATTGAACTTGGTACATGTGTCAAAATGATATTAGACATTCATTTCATCATCCCTAAATACAATTATCCTTTGCAAACCCATTTGAACCTTTAAAGAATTTTTTCTTAAAATTAGCCCTGCCATGAACTACCCTACATTGGGGCAATAAGGAGGTTAGGGTCATTAATCTGGGGAAAAGAAGGAGATTAACTTATACTTGCCTCAGTCATGCCAATTCACGAGCAATTATTGTCATAAATAATTCTATTTCTTTAAGATGAAGAAGAGCTTCAAACCATATATACGTCACTTATACACTTATCTAAACACCTCAATCCATAAAATTTTCAAAGACACTCTAAAACCATATACACTTCATAAAGCTCATACACCTTTACTCTATCTTTTAAGGCTTCGAATTCCATCAAGTGAAAACTCAACAATGGAAGGTGACCACCTTGACCAAAAAAAAAAAAAAAAGGAAAGGAGAAAAGAAAAAAGAAAGAAAACAAAAGGAAAGAAAGAAAAAGGAAGGAAAAAAAAGAGAGATTAAAATAATTAGCAAGGTGATCACCTTAAAAAAAAAAAAAAGCCAAATAAAGCTTGAAGTCTAAACTGGTGATAGTATTTAAGGCTAAACATTATCAATTCTTAAGCCCGAAAGCAAAGCTCTTATTTTATGATCCAGCCTACTTTACCACCATTAATAAAACTCTTTTGACTAAAGAAATTGACTTATCTTAAGCGAAATTTGCTCATGAAACTAGGGTAAACCCATGTTTAGTTTCTCTTAGGTTCTTGGCTTGTAAACTTGAGACATATTGCATATGATTTCTTCAAAATTAGCCAAGTACAATAATATACATTTACTTAAATCATTGACTAAAAGCTCTACATTGCAAACCCAAGAAGGGACCCTATTGATTGACTGAAATGTACTGCTTACAAGATAAACTATAATTTTTGGAATTGATGTTGGAAGTAAAAACAGACCTATGAGGGTACAACGAAGTCTGGTTTGTAAGCCCTAAAGTTAAGTCAAATAACTGTAAAATTCAACTTAGTACATAAAGTTTAGGACAATTAGTTAAATGATCCAATCAAACCTAAATTATAAACTATAGATAGAAACATCAGCAAAAATGACTTCGTAAACTTGAATTTAAGAAAATAAGTAATAAAATAAGAGACTATAAAATTTTTAAATTTTAAGTATAATACCTGTTAATTATCGAAAAGGCGAAAAGTGTAATCTAATAACTAATAAATTGTTAGAGATAGATTATATGTATACTAAAAATCATAGAATAATTTAAATAATAATTAAGAATATTCATATGTACCCCACATGTATTTACATGTAGATAAAAATACATGAAATTACTTAAATTAGCTAGAAACTTATTGAATAATTAAAGAAAATTATTAATTAGTTAAGAAAAGATTCAGAGGAATAGGGAATGACTTGGATTTGGTCATGGCAAGTCAGGAAGTGAAGAAGAAAAATTAACCAATAAAAAACAAGTAACACAAAAGGCAAAATTGAAGGGATTTGGGTAATGTCTTGTTCAATTAAATGCATAATAATTACTACAAAGCTCTATAAATATGAAGAAAAATTGAAGAACTCATTTAGATAGTTAGAAGTTAGAATAAATTGAGAGCACCAAAATTTGAAGAGGAAAATTAGGGTTTAGGAAATTATTAAGTAAATCTGTACAGTAGGGGCTAATGAACCGAACCTATACACCACCACTACCTGGAACCGAGCCACCACCACCACCACCACCACCACCCTACTCCAGACCCACTGCCTGGATCGGCCGACACACTTAAACTGGTGTTGGAAGCTCAAAAGCCATCGGATCGGGTAAGTTTCACATCTGCTCCGATTTTATACAATTTCTTAAAATTATTTATTTTGCCTAGAAAATTATGAAATTTATTATTCTGAGGTTTTATTGTATGTAGATTTAGGGAAAAATAGTGATTAAGTTCAATCACGTCTGAAAATATAGGGTTCTTAAGAAATTAAGCAAAACCGAGTATAATTAGAATTAGAAATAAATAGGCTTGGAAGTGTAGTTTAGAGCTCAAATTTTTTTTGTAGAATGCTTAAGTGATATAGAATAGTGTTATGAAGCAATTTTTTTAAATTTAATTTTTGAAAATTTTAAGTGAATTTTTAGCTTGAAAATGATGGAAAAATTGAGTAATTTTAGGTTAATTAAGTGATTAAGTAATTAATTACCGATTTAGATGATAATTAGATGTTCAGGGATATTAATCTCTGATGTGGAAACCTAATCCTAGCCTTTGGAGTGTTAAGTGTAATTAATATAGGAATTATATAGTAATTGTAGGAAATTAGGAATACGTAGAATTGGAAATTTAATAAATATGAAAAATTAGGTTTATTTAGATAATATAATAATAAAAATCAGTATTTAATAAATCTGAAACAAAATTTAACTTTAGGTAATTGTATAAAAAATGTAAGATTTTTTTGCATTGGGAGTAAATCCAGTACTTTAATTAGGATTAGAGTGTACCGAATAGTTTAAAACACTAAATCAAGACCCAATATGATATTAGAATACTCAAGCTTAATGTGATTAATTTCACATTAGAATTCGAGCATATTTAGGATTCCTCGTAGTCAGAGACAATGCAGAATCAAAATTGGAATCTAATTTAGAAACCGAACCCTAAAATAAGGTAGAATGAATCGTTAGTAAATAATAAGTATACATGGAGAAATGAGTTAAATTATAACTTAGAATACGAATCATCAAAATATAAGTACTAAAAAGACGTATTTGAATTATAGGATACCTAAAGACGAATAGACTTGCAATTAAGTGATTGGGCGATTGAGAATTCTAAGTAAGTTGGGTTATTATTTACTGTATTGGAGTCCTATTTTATGGTACTCGGAGACTTAGGATTGTATATGATTGTGATTGTAAGTAATTTATGCATGTGTTGGAGTATTTGAATTCGTATTGAAATCCGTGTTGTGATTGATTTTATGTTATGATTAAATTGGTGTGAAATTGTTTGAACACCCTAAATGGAATTTAATCTTATTCGACTCTAATGACCTAAATTGTCATGCATTGTAACCCTTTAGGGGATCATTAGGATTCTCTAACCAAACATCAACACCTTCGATAAAGATAGCATTGGATAGCAAATTAGTCTTGTCCTCATCCTTAGTCGAACTAAGTGACAGGAGAGAAGGTCGTGGTGAGGATGAGGGCATTGGTTCGAAGGATAATCTTAGGAGGAGTAGTGTCTCCATTGTATAAACTTGGGTTTAGTTGTAAGCTGTTACATAACATGAAAACTCTTTAACTTGGATTAGAGCGGGTGAAATTTCTTCGATTTCGTTACAGACCGGACTACGTTATGTGATGACACATGCTTCTTGTATTGCATAAAAATAATTGCTTGATAATCTTGTTTGTGTTTGTATACATTCATGAGTCTCTAATTCAACTTATTGAGCTGTAGTTGCTCATACCAGTATAGATCCTTTTGTAGGTCCTGATTTTTGAATATTTTGAGTATTATGCCGCCCTACAACTATCCAGAAGTTAGTTCTTTTGAAACCTGGGGCATGGGGATCAATTCACCTAGTAATGGATGTATAGTTAGAATCTCCTTAATAGCTTAAGAATAAAAGACTGATAGTTGTTATGTAAATTAGTAGATTGTTATGTTAATGTAAAATTTCTTGGGAAGTTCTGTGGAATGTATATGTAATTATGTATGTTAACCTAAAATTCTTGATAATTACTATAACTTTAGCTAAACTCTTAATTGAACTGTTTACTTCAAAGAGAGGAGTTGTTGACGCCTTGTATAAATCATGTCTATGATAGATATTGTGAAGCCAGTTACTATCATAGAATGGTTTACATGGCGAAATTGTTGCAACTCTATAACTTCGGGGCGTAACACGGTTTGACTAAACATTTCAAGTAATGATATTTATCCCTTTAATGGAAAATTGAAGAGTTGAGTACTTTGTCAAAAACATGAATGGTCATTCTTCTAAAAAAGTTCAAAAATCATTAATTATGTTATAAGAAACAAGACTGAGAGAATGAGTGATAAACGGGTAAGGAGTAAGCCAACCCCTTATTTGTGATCTTTAGAATTTTTGAGATTTTATTACTTGTTAGCAACACAATTTTCTATTAAAGAGTGTTTTTTGAATTTCTTAACAAAAAGAAGAAAAAAAGCAAAAACTTTTCAAAAGAGAAATGAAACTTTAAAAAAAAAAATTATTAAGAGAGATTTCTTAAAATTTTCAAGGAATCATCAAAATCCCTCAAACTCAAGTTATAGATCAATTTGTCAAAACTCATGAAAGTTTTCTTCCTTCTTGGATCACTTGCTTATAGGAGTGCCATTTAATCCTTTCTAGGATCGCTTGCTCAAAGGAGCGCTGTCTCATCTTTTGTTGGATAGTTTGCTTGTAGGAGTGCTATCCAATCTTATCTAGGATCGCTTGCTTATGGAAGCACTGTTCTATCTATTCCTTAGTTAACTTGCCTGCTTATAGAAGCGCCATCCAATATTTTCTAAGATCGCTTGCTCAAAGAAATGCTGTCCTATCTTTTGTTGGATCGCTAGCTCGTAGGAGCACCATCCAATCTTATCTAGGATCGTTTGCTCAAAGGAACGCTATCCTATCTTTTGACGGATTGCTTGCTCAAATGAGCGCCATCCAATCTTATCTAGGATCACTTGCTCATAGGAGCGTTGTCCTATCTATTCTTTTGTAGGAGCACTGTCCTAGTCCTTTTTTAGGATCTCTTGCTCATATGACCGCTGTCCTATCTATTCCCTTGTAAGATCGCTATTATAGCCTTTTTTTGGATCGCTTGCTCAAAGGAGTGCTATCTAATCATTTAAAAGATGGCCTACTCATGAGGGCGTTGTCTTTTGCCATCTTATCTTGTCTTCGAAAGATTTATCCTTTTGAGCAATTCATCCTAAAAGAGATCTATCCTCTTTGAGTTATCTACTAGACTAAAACATTTGAAGTCTCAAAAAGATTTATCTTTTTTGGATTATCCACTAAAATAAGTTTTTTTTTTAATCTAGAAGAGATTTATCCTCTTTAAATTATCTAAGTCGAGTTTGGCAAAAATGAGTATCTCTTTTGTTTTTGTAGCGAAGTTCGAATAATAAAGTTCTAATTGAACTTCGCTACAAAGAAGGACAGCTATAGACATCTCCTTTTTGTCATTTTTTTTATTTTATTTGAGCCAGGTTAAAAATCAACAAAACAAAAAATAAGAAACTAATAAAAGATTTAAAAATTAAAAAAACGAAAATTAAAAGAAAAAATGAAAAAAGAGAGTCGAGTTGTATTGTATCGAGTCTAATTGAGTTTTCAAAAATAAAAATCTTAATCAAGTTTTCAAAAAGATAAAGTTAGTTAGGGTTTTCTTTAATTAGGGAAAATTAGATTTCTTAGTTTTTTTTTAAAATAATAAATTGATAAATAAACGTAAATCTAGCTCTGTTTTTAAAATAAAAATAATCCATCCACTAAATATTTTTATAAAAAGAGAATTACGGCCGATTTGATCTTGACTAGCGAGTACGTAAGCACCTTTAAGGCAACCATATAAAAAATTAAAAAAAAATTCTTCAACATTTGTAATATAAAAATAACAAAAAAATCACTTTAGTCATCTTTTGTATATTTAGGTATATTTTTAGTATTTTCATAAAATTATAAAAATAAAAACCCATGATTTTTTTTTTTGTTTTTATATGGTGACTTAGTCTTAATAGGTTGGCCCTTGAGCCCAATTTTCTTTGGTTTATTTTTTCTAAAAATTATTTTCTTAGAAAATTCATACATCAGTGGTTTGATTAGGGTTTTGGTTTTCTTGAAAACCCTAATTTTATTTTTTATCAGTTGAACTGGTTGACGACTACAATTTTTAAATTTTTTAAAAGAAAAGTATTTTCTTAGTTTAATGTTGAATAATTTATATTAAGCAGAATGAGATTGACATAGATTAAATTAAGAAAACTAAAATAGGGCTCGATAAGTAGAATATAAAGGTTACTCACTAAGTAGTCATTGCTTACCCTCTTATAGTTTATCGTTGTAATGTGACTTATGGCTAAAGCCGAGTCGCAGGATACTCGAGATTAGTACCAGCAACTTTGTGATGGTAAAAGGGAAGATAAGAGCATGAGTGGACATTTATTTCATATTTAGACTCTCAAGTACTTTTTATTATAACTTCTAAGGGTTTGTAATAACATAGATTACCAACTATCTAATTAGGTCTATGAGACTTAATTTAGTAGAATACTATTTACCCACAAGCTTTATGTTATCTAATATTATGTGTTTGAACTTTTAATTTTATGCCTTCATATTACTTTATACCAATCTCCCCAGTGGATACTAAGGTTGTGTTTATGCCTTGTATAGTGCAATGAAGGTTCTTGATTAGTAGTGGTATTGGTCTTAGATTTTCCCGTTGTACATGGTGATATTGCCATAACTTAGCCACCCCTTGGGCTGTGACAGTTCTCCTTTCATAGTCAATTTCGTCTTACTTTGGGCTCATATCTACTTGATCATCTTATTGCTTGGGTGTTTCATGTCTACTAACGTTAAAGGAAATGGTTGGTGGCACATTATAATACATTACTCATGTACTCTAATAGCTCACTTTGGGATTGGGAAGCCATGCCAAAGGCTTAGACTCCGTACCAAACTATTGCCGATGAGATTAGGGAACAAGTGTTGATAAGAAATTTTAGATATGGGTCTCCACGCTAATGCTAACCTCCTTAGTACATAAGTTGGTCTCAATAAGTTCAAAGTAACCTATCAAGAAGCCTTATCTTAACTCTTTGACCTCATCGCTACTAGTAATAAGCTTTCTGTCTTTAAGGTGACTTCATTAGAGCTTAAATTGAGCTATGATGAGCTCCATTATCTTTACTTAAGGATGTTAGTTCGATTTCCTTCGAAGCTTTGGCCCTTTTAAGCCGTAAGCCCAAGCTTATGATGTGTAAGCCTAGTCTATCGGATCAAATATAGGTCGGGTGGAATAGTTTGTCTATATAAGGCGGTACAAGTGGCATACGCTTGTTGGTGTATGCTAACCCAACTGTTTACTTTTAAACAAAAGTTTATATTCTACAAGTAAGTCTACTAGGTTGCATATGTAATTTTAATTCTAGTGAGACTAAGTCGAACCCATAAGGACTACAAGTACCGGTACTTCACATATCCCTTATTATTTAATCGATTGATCAAAGTAATGAACTAAATAAGAAAATATCGACATATAACAAAAATAATAGTAAATAAAAACAATTGATTATGTTTGTCCTTAAATCCCTTTACTCCCCATAGGAAAGCTTATGTAACCTTTCAATAATCTTATCTCGATTAATTGGATTGTAGGAATTCTTATCTTATATTAATAACTCTTTTAAAGATATTAATACCTAATCATCAATTGATTAATAAGAATAATTTCTTAATTAAAACCCCTAGGTTACATTAATGATCTGTGAATTCGACTATTGGGTTTCACTCTAGTTCGGAAGATTTATATTATCCCATTTCTAGGATTGCATGCAACCTTTTCCAATTACATAGTTTTAACTATAACTATGATCTTTTAATCTATGTGCATAATATTATATCCTTTTGAATAAATAGGTTAGAAATATCAATTCAAGATAGATAAAAACACATAATTGGATCGTGACAAATTAAGAATCTTAGATTGAACTAAAAATAAAAGTATGATTATATAGTCTCTACGGAATTCATAAAAAATCTTTTAGCAATTAACTAAAATAGATTAGCAAAAGGGGTAAAAAAGAAACAACATAGACATGAGAAAAACCTATTGGACTTGTAGTCTCTTCTCTTATTGCTTGTAGCAACCGTATAAAGCTTTTCAAGAATAGAATACTTTAGAATGCCTAAAAGAGTCTCTAAAAGGTCTTTAAATAGCAATGTGGAAGCTTGCAATAATTAGATAAAAATGGTCTATTATCGTGCATGTTCACCATTGTGATCACGATAGTGATTTACCCCAAATGATCTTCACTATTGTTTAATTTCAACAATTTTTTTTTTTTAACCAAAGATAGTTTCAACAATTAAAGAAACCCATAATTTCATGAGTAAGTTTATGGGCATGATTCCGACCATAAACTTCTCTGATCTCTTTATTTCTTTTCTAATATCACAGTTAAAGTTTATAGTTGACAATCTTAGTTGCGAACTTTATCTAAGCTTCATAACTTTATCAATTCTCCTTCAAACTCCATAAAACTTAATTGAAATCTTTTCATTTCATTATAGAATAACTTTTTAACCTTAAAATTAAAATATAACACAATTAAGTGCAAAATCAACAAAAACATTTGTTAAAATCTTTAAAAACATACTAGTGATCACTTATAAAACATGTACTAATAAGTATTTATTACCTGTCCAAAAGTCTCCTCAATAAATCATGGGATCACGATTCACTTTTTTTAAATTACTTATTAAACTTGGTTGCAAATTCTAAGTAACCCCCATAGCTGAGGACAAGTTCTTACTTTCTTTTTCAAAGCTCCTTTCTAGCAGAAACAAATCAGCTCAATTTATTTTTCTTTATTTTTCTTCATTTATCCTTTTAAGATATTGATATGTATAATGAACGAATGAAATTATAAGAAATATAATAATGTCATTATAACATCATATAATTTTTAAAAAATCTAAATAATCCCAACAATTAATTTATAAACTAAGAGAAATTGATAAAGTGGTGAATGGAAAGGATCTAAATTTCTTCCCAACCTATTTGCTTAAAATTATGTTTTGAAGTCGCAATTTCTTTAAGGCACGATTTTATGTAATATGGTTTTAAAATTATTTTTAATTTTGACCCTAGTTTTTTAATTTTTTAAAAATATCACAAATATTTTCCTCTACGTTGAAAACATGATTTCGGGCTTATTTAAAATTACGTTTCAACTCACAATTTTAAGTGGTATATTTTTGGATTAATTTTAGTTTTCCTGTATTTTTGGAATTATTTTTTTAAAAACACAATATTTTTTTTTTCCTTTTTCGGCATTAATTACATCCCTTCATTTTACAAGATCCGACCACTATCTCTGACACCAATAAATACTCTCTGGTTTGAATTTTTCACTAGAAACACCAAGCCCCGAAGAACACTACGATTTCCTTTCTCGGAAATCTCGCGGAGAGAAAGAGAAATGTAAGTAAACTCTACATGTATACAATAAAAAATTAGCAGAAAAATCAAGTAAGCTTCATTCTTAACCCCTTAATTTAATGTGTACAAACGTAATTGCACAAAATTTTGTTATGGAGTGCGGCGGAGGGTCTCGTCTCCTCCCTTTCTAACTCTCTTTTCCCATTTTTCCGTAGGTAGCGCTTGTGAAAGTGAGTGCTACTTAAAAGTCCCCATCCACCCCGTAAATGCGAGAGCATGTGTTGACATGTTTCGCAGACCACCTGTTTGTGAAAATCCCCTCTTCTGCTTCTTCTTTTTTCAACTTCTGTCATGATGTATTTTCCTTTTGCCACATCTCATTGCTGTAGTCAGTTATGTTATTACATTATGCTGAACAGTAAGTTTGGTTTGGTAGTTGATACATGAAATTCTTCAGCGTGTCTTCCTCTCCCCTATTCCATAATAGCCGGAGCGTTTTATTAAGCTCCGGGTGAGGCCTTTGTCCTTTTTCTTTTCCCATAAAGGAAGAAAAGAAGAAGCTTGTCTTGTTGAATATGAACGCTTCGTGTTAGGATGATGCTTTTGGAACTTTAATATTTGTATTTTATACGAGCACTTGTTTTTGTAGGTCATTATTCTGTCAGCGAGTTGATAATTTTTATCAGTAAGAAGGCTCTTTTCATGGTTATTTCTGCAAATCAGTGCTTGTTGTGGAATGTATCCACTCGGTATTTGCAGCTGACCGGAGGGCTGTGGAAATGTGTGCATTTGAAGTTATCTTAATTCGATGGCATTAATTCGACATGGGGTGCTGAAAAATCCTCCACTTTCTGTTGTTTTAAGGTATATTTTGATCCATCTTTTCTAGTCTGCTGAGCATGCTATACATCTTCATTTTACTTCATCATTTTGGTTTTCGTTTATTCATTTTATTGGATAACCCAGGTGCTACTGCTCGCAAGAACCTGCGGCGGAAAATTCTAACTCCAAAGTCTCACCATCTACCATTAAAACTGACAAAGCTAGAGCTATGGCACTGCTTATTGATAAAAGACAGTGGTCAAGGGAGCTAGAATCATCTCTTGCTTTGCTTTCTCCATCACTATCCAAAACTCGCGTTTTCCAAATCCTGAACCTTGTAAAAAGCCCATCAAAAGCTCTTCATTTCTTCAATTGGGCGCAAGAGAAAATGGGGTTTTGCCATGACCAGAATTCGTACTTTCTTATGCTGGAAATCTTAGGTCGTGCACGAAATCTCAATGCAGCTCGAAATTTGTTGTTCTCTATTGAGAGAAAGTCAAATGGAACACTGAAGCTTGAAGATAAATATTTCAACAGCTTGATTAGAAGCTACGGCCAAGCTGGATTATTTCAGGAATCAATTAAGCTTTTTGAAAAAATGAAATCCATGGGAGTATCACCTTCTATTATTACATTTAATAATCTCTTTTCAATTTTGCTGAAAAGGGGTCGAACGAATATGATGAAGAATTTATACGATGAAATGCTTACTACATATGGGGTCACACCTGACACATACACATTCAATATTTTGATTCGGGGATTCTGTATGAACTCTATGGTTGACGAGGGGTTTCGCCTTTTTAAGCAAATGTCGCAGTTTAATTGTGAGCCAGATGTGATCACATATAATTGTCTTGTCGATGGATTGTGTAGAGCTGGGAAGGTCAAAATAGCGTATAATGTGGTCAAGGGTATGAAGAAGAAGAGATCAGCTTTGAATCCAAATGTTGTCACTTATACGACTTTAATAAGAGGGTATTGTACGAAAAGAGAGATAGATGAGGCATTACTCATATTTCAGGAGATGATAAGTCAGGGTCTGGCGCCAAACAAAATTACTTACAACATTCTAATAAAAGGCCTGTGTGAGGCACAAAAACTTGATAAGGTAAAAGAGATATTCGAGGGAAAAGTGGGCAGGGAATTTGTGCCCGATATATGCACATTTAACACACTGATGCAAGCGCATTGTGGTTCAGGTAATGTACATGAAGCAATGAAGGTCTTTAAGAGTATGTCAAAGTTATGTGTCTCACCTGATTCGGCTACATACAGCATTTTAATCCGGAGTTTCTGTCAGAAAGGGGAGTTCAGAAAGGCTGAGGAACTCTTTGATGAGCTAGCAGAAACAGGGATCCTACCACGTAATGCAGGTTGTACTCCTCTTGTTGCAGCATATAATCCTATGTTTGAGTATTTATGTAAATGTGGGAAAACCAAGAAAGCTGAACAAGTTTTCAGGCAGTTAATGAAAAGAGGAGTGCAAGATCCTATTTCTTACAAGACGCTAATCGTTGGTCACTGCCGGGAAGGTTCTTTTGAAGCTGGATATGACCTCCTGGTATTGATGTTGAGAAGGGATTTTGTGCCAGATTATGAGACCTATCAATCCTTGATGGATGGTCTGTTGCGTGAAGGTAATCCAATTCTTGCTTACAAAAGTCTACAGAAGATGCTAAAGAGCTCTCATCATCCTAGATCATCGATTTATCAGTCAATATTAGCCGAACTAATAAAGAAAGATTTTTCCCTCGAAGCAGCCGACTTAGTGATGTTGATGTTAGAGAAATACATTAGACAAAATATCAATCTTTCCACAGAAACAATAAGGCTTCTCTTTGCTCAGGGCAAGAGGAAAAAAGCAGTTGAGATGGTTCAAGTGCTGTATCAGAATGGCTATATGGTTGCAGTTGACGAATTAATTAAATTCCTTTATCAGAAAGAAATGCTGTTGGAAGCAAACGAGATTTTGCTAATCAGTTTGGAGAGAGATCTCAGGATTGACATCGACTTATGCAGCATGGTTATAGCAGGCCTCTGTAAAAAGAAAAGGGTCTTAGAAGCCTTTGGTTTGTTTTACAAGGTGGTGGACAAAGAAGGTTATCAGAAGTTAGGTTGCCTGGAAGAATTGAGAGCTGCTTTATTAGCTGAGGGCAGAGAAATCGAAGCTAACTTTGTCTTTAAGAGGATTCCACAGCAAAAGTTATATAGCTAAGGTCCAAATCAGATCCTCTTATTGTCTACTGGACTATGGTCTTTGATTTCTTGCATTGTACTTAATTTTTTTCTTCACATGGTGCATTGGCAATTAAAAGATAAAAAAGACAATTGTCTTTTATGCTATTAAGTTGTGGGCGCACACAGAATTTTTATGATCCTATAGAATTGAATGCACTATAGTCTTATTTATAGCCTGAAGAGTGAATTACACAAAAACCATCAGTATCATGTGGATTTGATCCAAGATGGTCACTTGCTCAGTTCACAGCATCTTAGCACAGTTCACATGTTGATATAAAAAAAAAATAGCCACCCCAACCCCTCACCAGCCCCACTACCACCCCACCCCACG